>RJWT010004301.1:0-33772 GCA_004365215.1 Cuniculus paca | reverse complement strand
CCTACATCTGCAATCTGAATCACAACACTTTTAACGCTCCTTGCCAATGCTAAATTTGCATGCAACTACTTGACCTAGGGGGAAGACAACAGTGACCTGTGATAAGCACAGAGGCTGGGATGCTTAGCACAGACCCATCCTCGGAAAAGCATACAGCATGAGATATGACTGCATTTCTACCCTAAATACAATGTCTCTCAAGTAAAGATTTTAAGCATCATTTTTCAACTTTACAACTTTTATTGTTTCTATAACTACCAAAGAAAGAACACAATTTTTGTACTTACACTGCAGGGGTGATAAAGGAGGAAAAATACATTGGTAAGCTCTTCTCAAATACATTCTGATAAAGAAAAGTTTCTTCTATTTTTTCCGATTTTCTCCCTCTAACCTAGATTCTTTCAAATTATTTCTGAATTTTTTTGTAATAACTATTTTTAAATGACATATTTGTTTTTATTCCTTCAGAACTTGATGCCACGTGGTGAGATTATTTATCGAGTTGTCTCAAAAATTTAGCTTTGTCTAAATATAATCCACAAAGTTATAACACAAAAGAAGTCTGTAAGTAAAACACAATTTCAATTTGCTAGTGAGTATTTATACATAAACACTAAGCATAGTTTTTTAATTCAACCAATATTTTCTGACTGCCAACATGTAAGAAGTACTCTGGGGGAACACTAGCAATTAAAATCAATTTTCAGTCACTAATGAGTATAAATTCTAGTAAGATAGAAACCTGTGCTCAATTAATAACAGTAGGCAGAATAAAATGGTTCTTTAAAAAATAAATTCTGTAGTGTCATAAAAGAATTATAGTATTAAAATATAAGTAAGTAAAAACACTTAAAACTGTAACTCTAAACTCCCTTCAAATTCAATATACACATTTGAGCAAATAATTTAAAAAATCACCTGAACATATCTTTTCCAAAGATACACTATATATGACAAATCCTGTAACAATTCCGGAAATATGGGCTCTGCCAGGTGATGGACCAGTGTTTACTATTTGTGAGGTTCCTCCAACATCAAAACTAAGAAAAATGTTGGTAAATCATAGTCATGTCAAGCAATTCACATGGTTCACCATGTATTGGATCACTACATACAAGCTCAAGTGGAAGAAATAATCAAGAGATATGAGAAACGATAGAACTAGCAAGAACACAGGTTCATTATCTAACATAAGATCTTTGAATATCATATAGCTCAACACTAGGTTAGTGAATAAAATGCAGGAAAAATATTCTCTGGGATATTTTCTCTTGGAGTATACACTGATGGTTTAAAAAATAATAAATTCAGAAACTAATCCTTAATTCACTAATCCTCTACAAGTCCTATGTATTCAAAATAAGAAGAACCAAAAGCCTCTGTTTTGGAAGCATTTATGACATTTCAGCTGGTGTTTCTGGTCCCCAGAATCAAGTTTCCTTATTCACATTCAAAAACTACCCATATAATGAAATGAATTATCCTTTTTCCTTAAAAACCATATAAGCTTTGATTTATAATGAAGCCAAATTGAAACTCAAGACGGCATTGAGGAGTCTCCACATCTACATATCTAACTGGTTTCCTATTGCCTTCTCAATAGAAAATGCCTCCTCAAATTTTGCCACACCCATAGTTCCACAAATACATTACATTTATTTATGTCTACTTGTATCTGTCCTTTCTGTGGTCATCCCCACAGGGAAAATCCTCTTCCACTAATTCAAAGATTTTCCAACTTACATGAAGCAATATTTTCTCTAGAAAGTCCAGCCAAATGATCCAGATTCACACTATTTCATGTCTTGTCATATACAATGTTTATGGTGTCAATCTTGTGGTATTTTAAATTACTCTCAGTTGTTTTAATATCATCTAGGTAACAATTATTAAAGTTAGATGGTTTGCTTATTTATTTGTACTTTACAATATTTAGTATATCAAATAGTGAATAGCATTCAAAATATATAAGCTGTTTAGAGATGATAATAAAATAATGTCATTCAGCTTTTTTTATATATGAAGAAACTCAAGCCAAAGGTATATCAGCTACTCAAAATTACATATGGTTTGAACGCAATCTAAAAACTAAAACTCCATATTTCTCAGGTTGTAAAGAATCCTGCAGATTCCAGCAAAACGGAAAGAGAAAGGACCGCTTCTTGTGTAATGTTATTAGTAATATTAAATTGAGCACCTTTGATTTAAAAGGTGACATGAATAATAACCACAGAATTGCCATCACAATTAAATGTACAATATTTCAGCAAAATTAGCGATGACAATGAAATCTTTTGAAAGATTTGTACTTATTTTTTAAGTATTGTTCCATACTTGTTCATATGTACTAATGAATTAATATCAGTGGCACTATAACATACAAGAAGTTTTATAATAATGAATGTCCACCATATTAAATATTACCCTAGCTCATAGTACTTTACTTGCTTGGCTAGAAAATACAGTGAATCACCACATAAATTTATACAAGCCAATCTATTTGCTAAAATATTTTGGAGTATAAAGGATATAAATTCATCTAAGAGGGTAACTAGCATCCAAAGGAATCAAGTTGGATGCAACACAATTAAAAATAGTCAACATCAAGAGATGAAATATTGGGAAAATTCAGTGAAATTACCAAGAGTTTTTAGAAAAAAGGTTTGTCCGACTGCTACTGTAACGACAATGAAAAATTTATTTCCTAATGATCTCATCTAAAACACATTATATTTGTCAGAGTATAAATGCATTCAAATGTAATAGGCACTTAAGGAATACTAATTATGACTACCTTCTCTTACAAATAACAAATGACTTTGGAACACACAACTCTAAACAGTTTTGAATGCTTTTTGGAACATTCTCTTTCCATTTAAGAACATGCAACTGCATACAACATTAAATGGAAAACAGAAGCAATTAATTATTTTGGTAAGGAAAGAAAGTCTATCAACTATACTTTTCATCTGTATGAAAAAAAGTCTTAAATCTGGAGAGGATATTGCTTCATTCTTAAGGTCCCTAAATGCTAAAAATAACACTCTACAAGTTCGCATTTGACAAAGACAATAATATCAAACAGCAGCCCACAATTCCCTAACGGAATGATGTCAATTGATATTTCTTAAATTAATTCAATGACCTACAGTAATGTGAGTTCTTGATACATAATGTCTGTCAGTAGGCAAAAATTTCAGAACAACTTCTAGTGTCTGAACTCCAAAATGCAAACAAAAATTATATATCTAAAGGAGTTCCTTAATTCCTACTTCATCTTGCATTTTTACTTACAGTAAAATCAGAAAAATAAAAACTATACCAGGTACATATTTCTAGAATTACAATTTCACAAATTAATTTAAAGTTTAAACCAAAATTTCTAATAATATCTAACCATCATCTCTCTGAACTAAGATATTAGAAGCCTATGAGATTCCTTTATCCAAAATCGGCTTAGTGAGCTTCATATGTGCATAAGTAGCTCGTGCTCAGTTACTTATTAGAAAGATGAAATGATGTTTCAAAGGCCTCAACAAATGGAAATATTCACATTTAAAGGACATGTCTTTTATCTCCAAACTCTCTTCCTTAGCTTTCACCATTCCCAAGTACTGTAGGTAGACATCCTCCAATGCAAAAGATCAGCTAAATATTCAGGAACACAAAACTCCAACTAAGTCATTTTTAACAAATAGCCCCACACATTATAGAGTATCCATCAAAACATATTTGAAACAATGCACTAAAAAGTGTATAGTAATTGGAACAGTGACTAAAATAGGTGCAAATAAAAACTGTAAATAGAACTTTATACTCAAATATCTAGAGTTAGGAGCATTTTTACATGTTAAACTCTAGAGAATAATTATTGAAGTATATTATCAGAGAACTAGTATGTCTAAAATGACAGGTGATTTGAATCTTTTTGAATTTTTACATGAATTGTTTGACCACTTAAAAACATAGGGTGAAATGAGGATAACTATAAATGGCAATCTCTTCATATTCTCTGAGTTTCTGTCCTGCCTTCCTTCTTCTATACCTGGATGGATTATTCCATGATTATTCATGACCTGCAAATGTCAGACTATCCTATAACCTATATAGAGGTGTCTTTTTTTTTTAACTCCAGTCACTATCAAAGTCAAAGGTCAGTAAACTAGTACCTGTAAGCCAAATCAAGTTCACCATCTCTGTTTATGTAAATAAAGTTTAACTGAAACATAGCCACATTCATAGTTTGATTATTGTCTGCAGCTCCTTTCACATTTGAAGATCAGAGCAGAATAGTAAGGACAATAATAAAAACTTCTTATAGTATTTCTGAGTCTTCAGAAATTCCTTCAGACAACTCCTAAGGGAGCTCACTCAGAGCCAATGCTTTGAATGTAATGTATATCATGACAACTCCCAAAATTTTATCTTCATTCTGACCTAGATTTGCATCCCAACTTCTCAAGCCTCATCTATTCTTGGATGTCAAATAGGTACACAAATTAACATTTGTAAACCAGAAAAGTCAATGTCTGCCATCCCCACCTATGCCTGTTTCTGGTATCTCAACACAAATATCTTCACTCATTCAACTGCATAAACTGAACACAAAGGAATCTTCCTCAACTTCTCTTTCTCTCACAGTGTATACCCCAACCATCAAACAATGATACCTTCAAAATGCACCCAGAACCTGGCCACTTTTCACCTGCTACCAACGTAACTCAAACCAAAAACCATTGTTCATACAGGCTACTTGATGCCTCTTGCTATGGGTCCCACAAAGTCTCCTTTCCAGAGCATCTAGAATGATCATGGAATTCCACTGCTGAAAAATACATCAAAGCCCTGGAAAACTGTGACCCTTTGTTGTGATCACCTTTCTCCCTTTTACTGTTTCTACAATCACCACACGAGCCCTCTTATCATCAAGCATAGTTCTGCCTTCATCTTTTTACTTGCTCTTCTGTCTACAAAATTCTTCCACAAAATATCGTTAGTTTTTTCCCTCATTTTATTCATGTCTCTGATCAAACATTATTTCAAACTAGAGGTCTTCCTTAGTCACCCTAAATTAGTAATTCCTATCAAGTCTATAACCCTGCTACAGTTGGATTCCCTAGGAAACAGAATGTTAAGACTCTGAAATTTGCATGCATTATAGGGAGTATTCTCAGGAGCAACCAGCAAGGAAAGAAGGAAGCAAAATAGTAGAGGGGAAAGCTGAACCTCAGTGCATTCGTAACAAAAGGTTTGCCCACAGGAACTTCTGTAGTGGGAATGAAATTTTATAATTTTCCTAACTGAGGCAAGGAGGCTGGATTTTTTTAACCCACATGCTAATGCATTATGAGATTCAGAGTACCACCAGAGAAAGGGATGGAAAGTTGGTTGAGACACATGAATAACATACTTAAGCAAATGCAAATTAAAACCAAAATGATATGCTATTTCACAAACACTATATAGACGAGAAAAAAGACAGAAATATCAAATATTAAGAGAATACGTAGAGAAAGTAGAAGACCCATACGTTGTTGGTAGGAATGTAAAAGCCCCAAATACACCTGCCTGGGAAAACAGTTGTCAGTCCCAAAGCACAAAGAAATAAGACAACATCCCAAGGCCACAGAACTAAATATCCTGCAAATATATTAACTTACATTCTTAAAAATAATGCATGCTATCTTTTACATGCTAAACAAAAGTATTTATACTACCATCAAATCCAAAAAATGACATTAAATACGTATAAACACACTAAGTTCACCACAGCATAGTACAAACTATCCAATAAACAACCAACTGACAACACTTCTGATTATCTGTTAGTCACTGAAACATGAAATAAATATAATGTTCACGACAAGAGTTCATATTCACAGAGATTTAATTCTTATAAAAAATACAAAGAATGCTCATGACCTAATCTACCAAATAACTATGTTCATACAGGTACAGAAACATCACTGTACTATATGTAAATAAAGTTTTATTCTGTAACAGTCATGCTTGAAATACATGCAAATACTGAGTCATATACTCTATATAATAAAGATCTTCATGGTATGCCATGTCACAAAATTTCAGGCATATCATTGCTCCTATAACTGAAGTGTGCAAAGAGACAAGATGAGAGGACAATGTGTTTTATCTTTTTCATATGAAAGTTTAATAATAAATTTCATGTGGCTGTAGACCTATATGAATGGCACTAACTTCCTGTGTATGTTCCTGGAAAACACACTCAAATTTAGGATAGCTCTAGAAAACACAACTGATAAATGAACCATCTAGTATGTAGTTAATATTTAAAAATAAGTCATATAAATGATCAGCAAGCTTACAATATTTGACAATGTATTTTAAATAGTTTAATAAAATATAAAGTACAAACACTAGAGGAAACAGAATGTGTAACTAAAATTGGATTCACCTTCAATACCTTTTCAGTACAGGACTGAAAATCTTACATCAGCACTTTCTGTCTAAATGATATATCGATGCAAAGCTACAAAAAAAAGATGTTAAAAATTATGCGATATATAACTGAGAATAAATATAAGTGCTGACAAGCTTCTGTCAGTTAAATTGCTTTTAGGTAGAAATATTTTCCCTAAACATTTCTTCTAGTATTTTTCTTAGAAAACTTTGTAATTACTTTATGTTCCAAGCTAATAATTAAACAACTATGTAATGTATTCACTATAGATGTAACATATATTTAAAGCATTCATTTATAGTTGAGAAACCCATTCCATAATAGAAAATTAGTTCCTAACCTTAATTCTCATAACATATCTACCTAGAAAGCAATTCATCAATAATGAATTCATGATTCTGTATGGATATCAGCCTATAGCTAAAAATTTGCAGATCTCTATATCCAAGCACATCAAATGGTCCCCCTGGGTAACATATAACCATGAGTAACTCTCATAATTCAACATGCACTATGATAAGAATCATTACAACACCATGGGTTTATTTTTTAATCTATTTGAAAAGAAACAGTACATGTTGTCAATGTAACAAATGATGTGTAAGTACATCGATCAAAAAAAAGAAATTAATGCCCTTAAGGGTCACTTCTATGGAAAACAAATGACAATTTGTTTTCCTTTTTTAAAGGGTTTGGTATAATACTAATTAAATAATCTTATTGTCTCTATATAAAGAATTCTTTGAAATCCCTAAGGCAAATAAAAACAAGTAATGTAAAGCATGCTTCTAAAAGTAACTATGAGTCTTCTACTGGCCCACTTTCAGCCTGAAGAGTGTATTTCTTTCCCTGACTTTAACTGACCATCACTTACTCTACAGAGCATATTTCTTTTCCTACATTTAATAAATATAAAACCTCACTACCTTTTTTACTTGTCTTGGCCTATTCTCTGTTCAAAACAAGAATCTACAAAGAATCTCTAGGAGCCCCCAGCATCCCAGAACCCAGGAACAGTAACAATATAGAATACTTGAATACACTACCAACAAAATTGACCTAAGTGACATTTACAGGACGCTACAATCAATAGTGGAATACATGTAAATTTTCAACATGCACAAAAAAGTAACCCAAATAGAAAATAAGCTCAGCTTCAAGAGAAAAGAAGAAGAAGGTGGAGGAGGAGGAGGAGGAGGAGGAGGAGAAGAAGGAAGAGGAGAAGGGAAAAGAAAAGTAGGAGGGAGAGAAAAAGTATTGAAATCAGTAAGACAATTCTTTAATGACAATAGTTTAAAATATAAGCCAATAAAGGAAAAAAGAAAAGGAAAAAGTCCTAAAATACTTGAGAATCAAACAATGTACCTATAAATAACCAAGGAAGAAAATAATTCACATGGGAATATTTTAAAACCTCTTGAGGAAAATGAAAACACAATACATCAAAATCTGCAGGACAAAATTAAAATCCTGCTCAGAGTAATGTGTCCCAAAATGTGCTACACATTAGAATCACAGAGAGCTTTTTTTAAAAATTCCATTGTACCCTATATGAATTTAACCAATTAAAATTTTAGTGGTTAGGAGACAGGCATTAGTAATTTTTAAGAATCCCGAAACAATTTTAATTTGCAACGAAATTTGGAATCAACTTATTTAGAGAAAATTTAGTAGCTTGAAAAAACACAAACTTATAATTTAAGGAGGTTAAAAAAAATCAAAACCAAAGTACACAAAAGGGAAGAAATAAGAGAGCTAAAAGTAATTAAAGAAACAAGACACAAACCCAAAAGCTTCTTTCAGAAAAAAACATTATCAATAGCTAGAATGACCAAGGTAATGAAATAAAAAACACAAATTACAAACAACACAAATACAATAAGAAAGATTCTATTAATTTCTCAGATATTAAAACTGTAGTAAATACATATTATGAACAATTTTAATACATT
The DNA here is from genome assembly GCA_004365215.1 of Cuniculus paca. Classification (NCBI taxonomy): domain Eukaryota; kingdom Metazoa; phylum Chordata; class Mammalia; order Rodentia; family Cuniculidae; genus Cuniculus; species Cuniculus paca. The sequence goes on along the minus strand of RJWT010004301.1, from coordinate 25,381 downwards.
TGATAACTTAGATTTAGAAAATAAATTTCTTAAAAACTCACAAACTTCAAAATTGACCCAAAAGGAAGTCCATAATCAATCTCAAAAATTTAATTCATAATTGAAAGTCTCTCAAAAATAAATTCCAGGACAGAGGATATAGCTCAGTGGTGAAGCACCTGCCTGGCAAGCGCAATGTCCTGAGTTCAATACCCAGTATCAAAACAACTAACAATAATAAAATAGCATTCCAAAACTACATGGCTTCACTGGGAAGTTCTACCAAATATTTAATGAGGAAATGAGATAAGACCTAAACAAACTTAATTAGAACAGACAGGAAGAAAGAACACTTCCCAGTTTATTATTGCAATAAACCGCCAAAACCAGACAGAAATTACAGAAAAAGAAAATGATAGACCAATAACTTCACAAATACAGGCATAAAGATTTTAACAAAATAGTACTAGATCAAATTAGCAATACAGAAAATGATAATTTGGACATCCTGGGATGTAGCTCAGTGCTACAGCATATGCTGAGCATATATGTGCCAAACCCTGGATTCAAACCCAAGCACCCAAAACAGAAAATCTAAGTAACTAAAATAAAAACCACTACAATTCGTTACATCTGTGCAGTAGTCAGAATTCCAAGATGGCCTCCTAGATTCTGCCTCCTGGTATATACTCCACATAATCCCTTCCCCTGAAGAATGGAGGAGATGCTATATGGAGATTTCACTCCTGCTGTCAGTTTATATTATATGACAAAGAAGAAAGATTTTATAGCTGTAATTAATGTTCTCAAACAGTTGACTGTGAGTTTGTGAAAACAGCAATTATTCCGGACTAATCAAGCAAGCCCTTAAAAGGAACAAGGTCCTTCTTACAGGAACAGCTCCAGGCTCAGAGGAGATCTTTCCTGATGATCTTGAAGAACAGGGTCTAGTATGGGGTTGACTAGCAAGCACCTAAGAGACAAGGTGTCTAGAGACTGACATTAGTCTCTGGACAAAAGTTATGAAGAAAATGGGGACTCTGCTCATACAACTTAAAAGAGCAGAAGAATGTCAACAGCCACATGGATCCAAAGACATCCCAGATGAGAAAGCAGCTAGCCAGAACCAACCAAAATCAATTGGCCCATGAGACTCTAAGCTATAATCCAGCTATGCACAGACCTGCGCCACAGTTTTGATCCATAAAAACTGTGAGATAATTAATTTATATTACTTAAGCTCCTGATTTTGTGTTAATTTGTTATGCTTCAGTAGAAAATTAATAGTCTGTTATCCTCAAGCAGACATACCACCAAAATCAACAAATTAGGCTAAATCATGACACTTTTTTTTTTTTTGGTGCTAAGAATCGAACTCATAACCTTGCATTTGCCAGGCAGGCGTTTATGCCACTGAGCTAAATCCTCAGCCGCTAAAGATTTTTGTGTATTTTGAAAATTGAAACAAATTTCAAAATCATAAAAAGTTTATTTTGCAAATAGATGGCGTTTGACACTTTGAAAAGCCAAATTACAACTAGCATGATGATACAACCACAACATAAAAAAATCGTATGACAGAAAATAAAATGCAAGAAAAATCTATCAGGAAATAACATTTTAAGTGCTACTTAGAATTTTGCAAATTATTACTAAGTGATAATTAAAATGAAAATTTAAATTATAACATGTGCTGGTTATGGTCTCAAAAAAGTACAGAGAAAACAAAATTTTTTAAATTGCCAAAGAGAACAATTTATAATGCCTGAATGTAGGATTAAAAGTTTACATAATTTTCAAAAATAGAATCAGTGCTCATACTTTCCTATGCACTATGCTTTAGATTAGAAAAAACTGAGTACTAGACTAGTGAAACAAAGAATTAAACAAAAATCTTTTACACTATGATATAGTTCATCTTATGTCACAGAATTAAAAGTTGGCAAGTAAAAGTCACCATTAAAAAAATGTATAATCATTGAAATAGAGGAGAATACAGTACTAAAACTTTAAGATGCAAAGATTTTTCTTTCTATGACCAAAAAGGTAAAAAGGGTGATTTTTGTTTCCTTTTCTTTTCTCATCAAGTTAAATGTTTTTAAAAACGATAGTATTTTTATGATACCAAGTTTTATTATTCTTTCTTGTAATTCAAGGATTCATAAAACTAAATTTAGAGCATCTGTATTGGGCTATATTATTAATATTTTAAAATACTATAATAGGAAGATAATACATGATATTTAGCATACAAGAGGGTTTAAAATTAACGAATGAGAATGAGAATGAATGAGGATATGTGATATTTAAGTAAGCAATATCTGAGAAGTATTGCATAACTATGGACAAAAATGTTGAGTCAACCAAGGCTCAGACCTGGTTAACAAAAACTATTGAACAAAGGACAAACTTTCAGTTGTATTTAAAAGTTAATCTAATGGATGAATGGATAAACAAAGTGTAATATATCTATACAATAGAATACTATTCAGCTTCAAAAAGGCATGAAATATTGATATATGTTACAATGTGCATGAACCTGAAAAACATTATGCTAATTGAAAGAAGCCAGACACAAAAGGTCACATATTGTATTATTTTACCTATAAGAAATTTCTAGAACATTAAATCCAAATGGACAGAAAGTAAATAAGTGATTGCCAGGGCTTCTGGGAGGAGAAACAGGTGGTAACTGCTTGCTGGGTGTGGAAAATCCTCTTGGTATGATGAAAATATTTTAGAGCTAGACAGAGATGACACAGCATTGTGAATGTACTAAATGCCACTGAATCGTACACTTTAAAATAGCTAATTATATTACATGAATTTCATCTTCATTAAACAAGCCTAGTCAGTCCAAATATTAATTATAATCGTTACATGTAAATGAATAGAGAACATCTATCCCCAGCTTCGGTCAACACTCAACTATGCAAATAAAAATCAATAGCACATGAACAGAAAATCATTAACTAGCCCATTAAAGAGCACATTGAAATGTTATACAGAATGCTCCAAAGGTGACCTATTCATTGCTTTTAACAACAGTGAAAATTTTCTACCCTTTGCTAGGCATATAATGAATAAAACATGTGAAGTCTTTCAGAAAATTGTATGTAATAATATGCTGTGGTGGCCGCTCACATAACTGTATTAAACAATATGCAGGCTTTCTCTTTTTTCTGCTAATTAAATATTCATGAGTTACTGTCAAAATCCATGTCATAGCGAGACAGACATCTAGCCCAAAATCTGAAATCTGTTTGTACCACTAGGATTAGCAAACCAGGTAGTCAAATAAAATACTGAGGACATCAACCAAATAATCTACTTTCTCTTTGTATTTGGAAATGTGTTATTAAATTTACTAAGCAAAAAATAAAAGGTAGTACCTCCTGCAAAAGACTGTAACGCTTGCTTTGAGAATATATTTTTAACATTTAAGATTTTTCAATATGACTGGTTCCAGATAGTTTTCTAATAAGACAGTCAAGTACTTCAACACTTTAAAGTTACTTTTTCAGTTCAATATATAAGGGCATGTCAGCATAATACTGTCCATAATTATGAGAATCACTTGCTTTGCTCATAGGCCATAATTGAATCATACATAACACAGAAGTTAGACTGAAAGTAAGAGTTTAATATTTCAATGTTAATTGAAATGCTAAGAGTTTAATATTTCAATCAAAAGTTAGGCAATAATATATATCTTTAGTAGGATAAAATAAGAATCTGGTTTACATATTAAGATGTTAAACTTATACAGTCCAATACAGAAGTCATTCATCTTTTTAAAATAAAATAAAATTATATGAAACTCGAGCATTAGTTTTTCAGTTGCAGTAGCCACATTTCAAGTATTCTACAGCTGCATGCGGCCAGTGGCCACTATCCTGACTAACACAGACTTCGGAGATCCCCATCACTGCAGAAAAACACTTGCTTGACAGATACAGATTTATCACCAAACCCCCATGAAGCTCAAGCTTCAGGTCTACTCATTTTCCAAAGGCTCCTTCAGGACCTGGGAAGGGCAATGTTTCCACATGGTCATATATTTAAGAAAAATATGCCAAGGTGAGACACTTTAGGCAAAAATACCTATTTTCACTTTCATCTCCTTTCCTTCTTAGGTCAAGTAATGGAAGTCACAGCAAGCAACTTAGAGCTCAAGCAAAGGCGAAGTCGAATGTGTGATATATCCAGTTAGGGTTTAGTAAGATGTGTGCATGTGGTTCTCACTTATCACTAGATGTATTTAATTACTGCTATCTGTTCCAGTATACAAATGACTCCTGAAATACAGCTTTTTCCTACTGCGCTAACTCTCCTGCGGTCTTCACAAGACAGGTGAGAGTCACGGGTCTATGGAAATGGAAACGTCTAAAATGGTAAGTGGAAGAGAAACAAAATCTCCAATGTACATAATCAGAAGTTAATCTGTGAAAAATTCTTCCAGTCAGGAAATATGAAATGGTATCAACAGATAATTCAGTTTTTATTCAATGCCTATTTAAATCAGAAGTTCTTTTACTAGAAGAATAGTTGATTATGCATATACAATTATTACAAATTTACTGTTTTTTTCTTTTTTTTTTGTTCAAACTCACATGAAATAGAACTCAGAAATCCTGTGCTTGTAGACTACAAACCTGCAGTATTTTTACAAGCACTGAATATGTCGGTGTAAAGTTGAATATTTTACATACTTCAACTATCAAAAATAAAATCAAAATTTTGTTAATCATGCTAAATAAGACAAATTTATCCTTATAATCCCTCTGTAGAAAACTTAAAAAGCACTGTATAGAAAGGTGATCAACCACTGTACATCCAAGAAATGGAGAAAGAAGTAATTCAAAAGTATGATGAAGCATTTTAAAATACTGTTTCCTAACTATTGTAATGAGAAATAACCGACAAAGTCCAGAGAAAACCTACAGAATGAGGAAAAAATTCTGTCACAGGACTAATAGCTACAATACATAAAGAATTAAAAAAAAATAGACCTTGCAAAATGAAAGACCCAATGAAAAAAGAGCAACTGAAATAAACAGACACTTCTGAGAAGAAGAAGTACAAATGGCCAATAAACACATGAAAAATGTTGAACATTGCTGGTCATTAAAGAAATGCAAATTAAATTAACACTGAAATTCTATATCACTCCAGAAATAATGCTTACCTTCAAGAAATCAAGTAATAGCAAATGTTAGTGTGTCTGCCTGTGAGAAAAGAATATTTCTACATTTTTGGTGAGAATGTTAACTAGTACAATTACTGTGAAAATCAGAATAGTGATTCCTAAAAAACTAAAAATAAAAATTCCACTCAACCCACCTACTCCCCTTCTAGGTATCTTCCCTCTTTAGTTAAAAGCATCATATTATAGCATATCCATCTTTAGCTACATTCATAGTAGCTAAATCATGGAAGTAGCCTATATGTCCATCAACAGATGAATAGATAAAGAAAATGTGGCATTATACACAGTGGAGTACTACTCTGCTATAAAGAAGGATGAATGAGTCATTTTAGGAAAATGGATGTACCTTCAGATCATAATGTTAAGGAAATACATCAGACACACAAGCTTAAATATCACATGATTCCTCTTATATGAAAAACCAAAGGTATAAATAATTTAAAGAGCAAAATCAAAGATAGTAGTGAGTAGAAGGATCCTTTGCAAAAGAGAAGAGGACCAAAGATGGAAGGAGGAAGTAAGGGGTAATAAAAAGAATTAAAATGTGCTATGTACATGTACCAGTTCCCCACAGTGAACATGATCATTATCTACTACAAATATATACTAAATTTCAAAATGCATTTTATGGTAATGTCACTGATTAGCTCTACTGAAATGTGTAACAAACCACTTGTAATTTCTTTTCTCATTCTAAATACATATTGATTGTTGTAAAGAAATTTGTGCTTGTAATTTTGAATTTTTCCTTAAACAGAACTCTCTCTTTATGTATATATCAATTCCCAACAGCAAAGGTAAGTATTATGTCACAAACATACACTAACACAAATTTTTTACAAAGAAGTCTCTAAATGGTCTAAGGTTCAGGTCCTCCACAGAACCTTGACTGTATCTCTGATGTCTGGAAATTTTATCTTGTTAAAAAAAAAAAATATATATATATATATACACACTATGTATGTATTATATAATTTAATCATATATATGTAATCTTTACAGTTTAATTTCTTCATTTTGTACATGGTACAACTTGAAAAATGCAGTCACATCACTGTCATTGAATTCCTGTACTTAAAAAGAGTTCATTTGAAGGCTGGGTATGGCTCAGTAGTAAAAGCACTCGCCTAGAAGGCACAAGGCCCTCATTCAATCCCCCTTTGAAATATATCTCTTTGGCTCACTTTGGGCCTAATCTAATGTCTCATCAATCTTTAGTATAAAAAGTTGCATCTCAAAGCACTGATACAAATGTCATTCCTGATAATTAGCTTACCATGTTGAATACCTTTCAGCTTTGTACTGCTAACGTTAGCGAAGTCTTTAATACATTTACAATTATGAGTATTTAAAATACCAAGGTATTTGCTTGAGTAAACAATATATTTTTTTTAGTAAACAATATATTGAACAAATGCTGGCATGACAATATCAATTCAAGATAATAAAAATCAAAAAATGTAGTTACTTAATTACATTTAAGAAAATGTTCTCAATAATACCAACATTTGTATATCAACTTGTCTGTTATAAAAATGAACATACAGATATAAAAACACTGAATAACTAAATGCCACTTATGCAAATATTCCCTAAATTATCTTTTATTTGTATCTCATTTTTACCCTTTACACTTCTCATTAAGCAATACTTGGATAGTATAATTTCTCATAATTATATTGCAAAAATATTGTCAGCCTGAAATTATACCAAATAAGTTGTATATCAAATTTGTGAAAGCTACAGTTATAGGTGGAAGTCAAATGAAATGCCTAATTTCACACAAGAAGATAAAGTTTTAAATGTATTACGTGTATATAACAGCCTAAGCACACCTATTCTGAAGTGTTTTTCTTTCTGCCTCCTATAACTACACAATGTTATCCTAATTTATGAGCAATATACTGGCAGACAAGAAAAAAAGTGCAGTTAATATAAAATGAAGAAACTTGCTAAAGAATTAAATTTAGAGTTGGAATATGTATATTCTAATAGTTTTGTTTCTCTAATCAAGCCCTGACTGACATATTTACAAAAGATTGATATATTTAAAAAAGAAAGGAAAATATTTCTGACCTAAGAAGATTGGGTGCAAAGCAAAACATATACCATCGTCATTCACAAAACACTGTAGTATTTACAGAAACAGAAAGTGAAACAGTAGTCACCAGGAATGAGAACAGGATAGAAGGGGTGTGCAGGTACTGATCTTTTTTTTTTTGGTTGGGGTGTGGTACTGAGAATCGAACTCAGGACCTTGTACTTGCCAGACAGATATTGTGCCACTGAGCTATATCTCCAGCCCTGATTTCCTTTTTATTAGGTACAGTTTCACTTTGGAACAATGAAAAATTCTGGAAATGGATGGTGGATGTGCTTCAAGAACAATAAGAATGTGTTTAAAAGCTGGGTGTGGTGGTGCAGGTGAGAGGCTGTAGCAAGAGGGTTGCTTGAGTTCAAGGCCAGCCAGAACTACTACATAGTGAGACCCTGTCTCAAAATAAGAAAACAAAATGAAGCAAAATAAAGCATTTAAAGCCACGAACATAAAAATGGTTCAAATGATGCACTGAATATTAAAATCATGTTGGCATAAAAAGGTTTTAATTGTTCTATAGTATTTACATTTATATATTTATTTTTTTCAGGTAAAATTACACCTGAATTGAAGACAAGTTCATTATAAACAATGGAAATTAAATGCTTAAGGTAGTCTTTCAAAGTCACAGATAACAAAATGCAGAACACAAATCTCATTTGGTGACTCCTAGATCTGTGAACTTTTTTCTCCATTAATACACAAACTAAGAGAGTATATAAAAGAATTAAGATGGGTTATGTATATGTACTGACTCCCCATGATGAAAGTAATCATTAGGCACTGCAAACATGTATGTACTGTATTAATAAACATAAAATAAATTTAAAACTAAAAAATACATTCTGAAGCTCTCCAACCAACCTTATTAAACATATAAGCAAAAAAAAAAAAGTTATAGAAGTAAAAGTGAGAAATTTTTAGAGAAAGGACAGTTTATGCTACTTATGACCACATTGAGCAGTATGTCAGTAATAACACAAGCCCACTTGTCTCAACTGTGGATATAGTAGAATTAAATCAGCAGTATAAATCTTTAATCAACTTTGAATAATTTATCTTATCACACATACCAATGTGCCCCATTTTTCACAAAACTCACTCAAAATTCTAATATGTGTGATTTTAAAAGTGGGCTCTGATTTACTAGAAATTAATCCTTACAAACTCAAGGAGAATCTGCAGAAAGTGATTTATACTTAGGTACTTTCCACTTAACATGATGCCTCCGATCTAAGACAGTGTTACAAAGTAGATACACCACAAATATCTACTTAATTAACAAGGAAAAAGGGAGAGAAAAGAAGAGAATGAGAGAGTGAAGAAGGTGGTTGACTGAGTTCTACCGATTCTCACAACTCATCAGCTAGTACTTAGTGTTTGGCTGCAGTTTTATTCACAGAGAGACAGGCTAGAGATTACAGGTAGTTAATATATGTGCAGGGATAATATCCAGGCTAAGCCATGCTATGTTTTACATTTTATAGGGAATTTATCTCACTACAGACTAATGCTCAGAATTTAAATACATTATACGGTGTTACATATCACAGGTACATGAATAACCCATGCAATTCATTATATCTGTATAACCATGTATTAGTTTTGTATGACTGAAATATTAAAAACTCTTAATATAGTTATTTTATAGATTCTGAAATATTTTTCATTTACATTAATTGAAACTCTTTGTACATTTTAAACATTTCATACAAAATCATTTTAAGAACTAAATACTAAGCAATTCTATCACCAAGCAAAATTTTAAAATAATCCCCATATTTTGGCTTTATGACCTTTGTAAAATATGTGCTTATTTGGGTCTTAAAACTTTTTCTGTCAGTCAAAAATCCTTTTCAAGATACTCTGAGGTTTAAACATTCCAGTGAAATTATAGGCAATCACAAGGCTTAATGAGATGCTAGCCATGTGTATTTCTGACATTCCCCTAAATCCTTGTCATTAGTCATTTCATGAAATCACTTTTAAGTTTTGTTCATCAATTGCCCTCTCAGTTTTCCAACTGTCCTTTCAGTGATTCATGTCACACAGAAATCCTTCACCTTTCTATGTTTTTCATTTAAACATTCACATACATTGATTTCTGAAGGATTCATGTTTTTGCAAAACTAATCTACAGTGAGAGAAAAAAAATCACAAGAGAGATTGCCTGTTGGTGGAGGCAAAGGTGGAGTAGGAAGGGACAGGAGAGGACTTTCTGTCCTCTAGAGGACAGAATAATATTCTATATCTTGGTAGATACGGAATGTTCTCTGTCTTGGTAATGTTCTACATCTTGAAAAGAAGAAAGGGAAAGGAAAAATATATACAGTTATTTCTCTTAGATTATTGAAAAGACAGGTTTGTGTTTATATTTTGATCAGTTTTTCATGCCTATAACTTGTAATCTGAGCAACTGCATTGAAGATAGCAATATGCAATGTATTAACCACTGTTACTCTCCTATTATCTTGCTTTGAAATTTTGTATCATTGCTTTTATTGTTTTTTTCTCTTTAAAATAAACAAATGTTTCATATTTTGGTAGTGATATGTTCTGTATCTTGGTATATAGAAGGTCTGAGTTGTTCAGTGTATACATGTCAAAACTCAGCATATATTCACATAATATATATCTGTGCCACTGTCTTTAAATGCTACCTCAAAAGAAAAACTGTAAACTATCATCGAACTCTAGTTAATAATATATACAGTGAACATGCTCAGAAGGAAGTGGCTGCGATTTACTTTGTAATGCACCAAAATAAGTAAGGTGGACTAGTAGATGACTAGAAGGATAATAGATGGATAGTTACTTAATAAGAAATGTTTCATATTATATGAGTGGTATTCACTATAAAGTTCTGTCATTTTGTCCATATGCTTTAAAATTTCCAAACAAAAAATGTTTTGAGGGCAGGAAATATAGCTCAGCAGCACAGTGCCTGCCTGGCAAGGGCAAGGTTGTGAGTTCAATTCCCAGTACCAAAAAAGAAAAAAAAAGTTTTGAAATTCTATGTCATTTCCTCATAATCCATTTAACTTTAAAATACGTTCAATAAAGTAAGAGAAATTAGTAAGTGTTCCAAAGATTCTGAACCATGATGGTAGTCCTTGCTTGATCCAAATAGTTAAGACTGGTCAAAAGTCCCTCTAAATTAAACATATAATTTACTCATCCACTCCTTCATTCATTCCACAGATATCTGTCCATTACTTTCTATGCAGCAGATGTCTCTAAGTGCTATATAAGACAACTTAATTGTAATACAATGTGATACATATTCAGCACTACAAGAATCTGATAGGCAAAGCATTTTCTGGATTATAAAGGGTAAGACTTTGTGAGACAGGATAAAGGGAGCAGAAAGTTCATTCTAGGTTGTGGGAAATAATATAAGTAAGCCTATGACACACAAGTTTTATTTTACAGCTTAAAAGGTAATGTGTATATAGTAGTCACTTCATGAATACATTGAAACATCTAAAATAAGTATGTGTACATTAGATCCCTTTTACTATTTTATATACTGCTGTAAGATTCTGCAATTTTTTTAATCACTAGTATCATCTAAGTGTCTCCTCTTCATCACTAAAACACAGATTTTATTCTAAATAATGTATTTTATTTTAAATAATGAGAGATATGTTCATACTTGATTTTTATTACTTCTTAGGGTATTTTGTTTTATTTTGTTTTGTTGTCATAAAAACTTTTACCAGCAATTAAATTTGTGAAACAATGTTCTAAAACCCTGAAATACGAAGAATGAAAACTCAGGGTTTAGAAAGACTTCCTAGACCAAGCAGCAAATAAAAATGCAAATCTCACATACAACTCTGCTCAATATAAAATGCACAAAGGACAAACATCAAAGTACTGCCTAAACTGTCTACAATCTACTTAGCTATTTTAAATATTTTATATCCCTTTTCAGGCATGCTGGTGGTCCTATTTCCTTTGATGAGTACTTTATCTTTTAAACAACTTAACCAAAATTCCAGTATATTGGGTCTACTGAGATATATCCTTTGTATTATCTGCAAACTGTAAGCATCACCATACTATACCTCATTACTTAATGTGAGAATTAAATTTTTTTTCAAAAAATAAGGTGAAAGTGCTTGATGTTTAATAAATAAAAGTAATTAATGATTTTTTAAAAAACATTTACCCATATACATATCCATGCAGTTTCACAGCTAGATTTTTTTAAATCTGCGTCAGGAGCTGAGGCGAGCCAGAATATCTTGTCTTTAGAGTATAGCTGCAAAGTCTTAACTCTTAGTCTCATTGCATTACTGACCACTTCAATGTCATGATAGTTTTTCATTTGTTCCATCTCAGAACCAAACTCCTTACTTCACTGCTCACCCAAGACTGGCACTCTTTATAGAGTTCACTAGCAAAGACTTTAGAATTCTTTTATCATTTATCCGTTAGTGGCCAAGAATAGAAATATTACTGGTCCTTCACCTCAAATAATCCTCTAAAAAAAATCTCAGCTACCGAGTTGGGCCAGAGGTTCAGACTCAAGATGCTTTGTAATTTGTTTCAAACCATTTTCTATCAGTACTTTCAAATGATCCCTAGGCTGAATAAGATGTTTGTTCTGAGAGACTTTGAAAAAAAAAATCACTTAGGGAAGATAATATTAGGGCACTTCTTAAGACTGAACATGCATTATAAAAGACAATGAACATTCAGAAACTTGAGAGAAAAGATTTCCAGAAAAAAAAAACACAAAAATTAAATAGAAAATATAATTTAATTTGTTAATACATATAATAACTAACATTTAACAGAAAACCATATTATCACATTGAGACAGAAATAAGAGAGACTTTGAAGCTATAATTTTGAAAAGCAATTAAGTGATCCAGTTCAATAAATCTTAAACAGAAGGAAGCACTTCTGCACAGAATGCCAGAATAGCCCATAAATTTTGCAACACTGGGAACAACCTTGCAAAATGATCTTGACTATTGATCAGTTTATGAATCTCATGCTAAGTTTCATCATGCAAAAAGATAGATATTCCTAATATTTACTATTAAATTATAAATCAACCCACATATTTTAAAATGATTTAAAAACAGTTAAATCTTAAAAACTGTAAGACCAAATAGAGTCAAAGTCTCTGTTCTATTAGGCAAATTTATACCACTGACTTCTTTTTCCCAGGAAACATGTCATTTTGAAGACACAGGTATGCATCTCATTTTGCTGGAATGCTAATTATATTCATTTGAAAGCCTGACTTTCACTTTTTCTTCTTTCATGGCACACACTTGACACCAATGTAGATTGTGTAGCAACTACACTCACACCTTGTTCTTCATGGGCCGAGCACCGCCACCAGATTGTGTTCATCTGAGTCTTTATGTTGCTTTTTTTTTTATTTGCAATATTCTGAGTGATTTTCTTTATTGTTCCCTTATCTTGTATTTCAATCTTAGAGAAAATGATAGGGCAATTAGAACCTTATTTCACAAATAAGTCACTCTGCCTTGCTTGTCTAAAACAAAATACACTTTCTGCTTCATATCTAAATGAGAAAGACAGGCAGTAAAAAAAAAAATTAATACTGAAAATGTCAAAAGAAATAGAGGTTTCAATAGTTATTTTTCAAAGTAGTGAAAGAGTAAGAAAAATCAATTCTATATGAAAAGTTTCAAAGACTAAAAATACTTAGGTGAATCTCTACAGTCCTAAAACACCTTTACGAGATGATTTATATGTAAAATAAACAAATCTGTCCATTCAAAACTTTTTTGGTAAAAGGAAAAAAATACACATTGAAAACTTAAACAATTTGACAGAATACCTTTCTAAAGAAATAGCCAGATGTCTAACAATTTTTTCACCCAAGAAAATCCTATTTCACTGACAATATGTTTTACTTTAAAACTATAATGGTAGAAAAAGTTCAGACCTGAGCCCCGACAGGTTACCTTAAAACCACATGCAGAAGCATAAGATCAAGTCTCTATCAGAGCACACACACACACACACACACACACACACAGCATTTCTTCTGGTCTTCTGAGACAATTAATCTACTCCTTTTAAAACTCTCCTTTGCCGGTCTTCTACCTGTCATCAGAAGGAACCAAGGTTTCAATGAGAAATACAAAGCATGCACTGGCTTGCAGCCTGGACCAGTGAGCTTCCCACATGGAGATCTGTGAAGTACAGGCACTGAGAAACACAGCTAGTGCTAGCCATAGCTCCTGAATTGAGCAGTGGGGTAATGCCCACCCACTACGAAATAAAAGTTCTGAAAGATGGCTTTAAAAAAATCAACATTGCATCCCTGATTTCTTATTTATTAAACATCATCCCTTGACAATAGCACAGAAGAATTAAGTAAAGGATTTAAAGATTCACATCTGATTGATCTCCAACCCAGTTGAAACAGCCCATGTTTCTCAAATTGAGATTCCAGCAAGTAAATGTCTTTCAAAGGCAATGGAATTTTAGAGAAATGATAACTTCTCAGGCATCCCTTTGAGATTTTCACAAACATTTATCATGATGGCAAAATAATTTCTTGTTTCTCTATAGAATACCAATAAAATCAGTTATAATAGCAGAACTTTAAAAAGTATTTTTATCCAGAAATACTAACTTATTTACTACTAATTACATATGATTTATTCTTAAAATAATGTTTTAATTATTCAAATGATAATATAATTTAAGTATGCATATCGTATGTATAACAATCTATTCAATATTTAATCATATTAAAATCTTACACATTAAGAATTACAGAATTACATTTCTTTAAACTCTCATCTCTTTTTCACAAAAATAAGTGGCGCTGAGTTTAAACTACTGATATATTCAGGAGTCTCATACTCACTTTCTTCAAACATGCCTCTTTTTATGGTAACTTCTAACAATCCCCTAGGGAACAAAATTTCCAGTTGTAATAGAAATTAAAGGCAAGAACTGCTTCCTTAGATATCTAATTCAAGGCAAACAGTCTCAAGTAAAGGAGACCTATTCACACAAAGCTGGATTGTTACAAGAAATGATAATGGAATATAAATCCTTTCTCTTCTAGGTTGTTGTGTACAATCTGACAGCCAAAGAAAGGCAGCAATACAGCAGTCAATGTAACAAGAATGAGTCGAATTAATCCTTCCTAGGAGCAGATGCTGATACTACCATCTACTAAACAATAACCCCCTCATTCCTTCACCCCCACATACAAAAGTAAAACAGCAACTACAACCTCCATTCCTCAACTGCCAGGTTTCTTGAGTTTAATTATACAGGTCTTCACAAATATCAACTGAATACATCAAGGTTTCATTTGTCTACAAGGCTAGACAACAGAATATTCTATCAACATAGGATAAATATGACTAAGAAACACTACTTTCTCCAGGAGAGCAGTCCTAGGAGAAGTGTAGACACATCATCAAATCAAAATGCCCAGACTCGAAGCAGACTAACTGGAAACCACTGAGCATGGTACACCTCAGTACCAACTCATCTGCTGGAAATGCTTCCCTTTGAAGCCTTTGTCCTTCCTTAACTATACCACTTGCCAATCTGCCAATGTTATTGTTTCTGTCTAGATTTCCCCCCAAAGCTGGCTGAATCTAGAGCTAGTAATTGGTTCATTGTCTAGTGCTGGGATTGGGGGTGTGAGTGCTACACCTGCCCTAGGGTGGATAGCCTGCTTACAATACAAGAGAGGGAAGAGGCTTGCTCCTCCCTTTTGCTTTTGTTGCTTTTGCTGCCTTCTGCAGCCATGAACTGTTACCCCCTGCCATGCCACCCTGCCTTGGAGCCAGCTGATTATGGACTGAAACATCTACAAATTGTGAGGTAAATAAACCTTTCCTCCTTTAACTTTGGGTGTCAGGTAAACTGTGAGCTAAATAAACCTTTCCTCCTTTAACTTTGGGCATCAGGTATTTTGTCTCAGCAACTAGAGAAAAGTAACCAAGACAGCCAGAAACCACCTCTTCTCTGCCATTTCCAGTGGCTCTACCCAATCTCCCCTTCCAGTGCCCACTTCAGCACTCTAGAGTCTCAGTCTCAGGCACTCCCTCTTTACCTCCAGCACTCTCTCATCTTCTCAGAAATGAACCCCAGTTCTCATTGCCCTGGGAGAAATAAACCTATGCCAGCACAGGATGTTAAGGAAAGATGAAAACACAACTCCCAGGAAACGAAACAATGCGAAACCTGGCAAGCACCCTGAGCTAATGTTCAAATCAATACATTCAAGAGCCACTGCAGAGAGACTCCTTTTTGGGAGCCACCTAACCACATTCCACAAATTGACCCCACAACATGCTCAGTGTATTTATCTACAGGAAGCTATAGCCAAAAGCCATTTCAGGTGTTTGCCTTTTCAAAACCAGTTTCAGTAACTGGAAGTATCTATAGAGATAAGTACTTGGGAGCCTCATCATTTGCAGCTGACTGATTTTCTAGACCTTCCAATAGTGGACTTCACCCTTTTCATGACCTTCTGCTCCCAATATAAACTTTCAATGATGATGAGATATTGTATGAAATAACTTGAAACCAGCCATTAGATTAAGGATGGCCCCAAGGTACATCTCTAACCTCCAGTAATGGCCTGTGCTGATGAAAAGGGCCAGGTGTCCGTGGAAATATCTCTATGCAGCTACCTCGAATGATCCCCAACTATGGAACAAAAATTAATCTTACACAAAGTAGGACAAGGTACAGCTATTAAAGTACATGACACTAAAATGTTTAGCATATATACTGATAGAATTCAATGCCAGGCAGTCCTTTTAAATCATAGCAGGATAAGTGATTTTAATGTTAAATGTTCTGTACAGTCAACTGCTGTAGCACAAGACAACCTCTGAGTTGAAAATACAAACCAGCTTCCTTGAACCTAATAGAAGTGGAATTTAAATATAACAGATCAAAAGTCCCTATACTGACAGGGACAACACCCAAATAGTGGAAGGCAGGCCTCACACAACCTTCTAGCATCTCTCAATTTCACATTTGTTTTGGACATACTGAGAATTTTTTACTTCTGTTTTTCTATTCAGAATTTCAGCAAAGACTTTTAAAATAAATTAGTAAGTATATATAAATATATAATATATATGACATATAAATATATGTAATAGCATTGATTAAAAGAGTATCTTATTCAACCCTTTTCATTTTAAAGATGAGAAAATAAAGCCCACAAAGGATGATTCACACATGATCACACAATGTATGAGACATAAAAGTGTCTGTTAGTTATGTATATCTCTGTCCCATAAAATCTTTCAGATCTTCCAAATATGATATAGCACACTATTTGACAAGTCTATCAGAGTAACTTGCTACAAGATAATCAGAGTATTAAACCCATTATGAGCAGAGGAGCAATCCTGAGTGGGACAAGCAAGGACACAGAGGAGAATAAAATCCTGGTCTCACTTTGATTCAAAATGAACTTAACATCCAGGAAACCTGGTAAACTCAAAGTGGCTTGATGCAGCTAGGAAGACAAAGCTGAAACATTTATCAGTGTCCTCGACTAGTTCTTAATGTGGAACGTATCAGTGTGCTGCTTTATATTCCTTCCCAGTCCAGGCTGCCCACAACAGAACTGTACTCAGAATATCCCACAGGGATTTCAGAATTCATTTTTTCAAATGTTCTGACACAAGACTGGAAAGGTTGAAATTGTTATAATCTCTGAAATTATATTTAATTCAAATATATTTAGAAGGTACCCATCCTTCCCTCTATTTGTAAATACTGTATGGTATCACCATACACATTCTATAACTTGAAAGAGTATTTTTAATTCTTTCTACGAAGCCACAATGGATAGGGGCAAGGAGTTGGATAAGAATTTGGTTTTCTATCTATTTTAAAGAGATGAAAAGTATACATTGCATTACAGATGTGAAAATTAAGCTAAAGAATATAGTATGTGCCTCCTGACAATATCTACTTTCAAAAGATAAAAAATGTTTAAATAGGTTTTTAAATATTTTTCTCTGTAAATGTCACAAAACATGAAATACATAGGGTTAATTGCCATGAAAATGGTTTTTATATGCTGTGGCTTTTTTCTTTTCTAATTTTCAACATTTTTATTAATGCATATTTGTAATATATAATAATCCCAGGTGAGGAATTGGTACATATACATACTGCATGTTGATCATTTTTACTCCCTTCCCTCAGCCTCCTTCCCCTGACCCCCTTCCTATCTCCAAAATGTCTATCACCCTGTCTCCTACCATCTCTACCTTATTTTAATATTTAAATTATCTATTTTGGAGTTTCTCATATAAAAGAAATCATGCAATATTCAACCTTCTGGGTCTGATTTATTTCACTTAGCATTATGGTCTCAAAATCCATCCATGTTCCTAAAATGAGAGAAAAGATGGACTGTTCAGCAAATGATGCAGGGAAAATTGGTTATCCACATGCAGAAGAATGAATCAAGCTCTTATCTTGTACTCAAATCAAATCAAAGTGGATGAAAGACCTAGATATAAAAACAAAAACACTGAATGTGACAGAAGGTAAAAATAGGTAAAACTCTTGAACACATAGGCATAGGCAAGGACTTTCAGAATAGAACTCCAATTGCTCAAGAAATTCTACCTAGAATAAATGCATTTTTATTTTTAAAAAGTCATGTCTTTTGTCTCCCAGAGAAGTTTAGTTGGAATTACATTTCTAATTTCCCTCTATTATCAGTATCTTAAATGTGTATGTTTCTGCATTATCTCAATGTCTCTCCCTCTTACCCTACCCCCACCTCCATTCTGCCTTTAGGTGCTGGGAATAGGGACCCATGCACTCTACCACTGACCTACATCCCCAACCTATCTCTTATATTTTAAAATATTCTGCACACTCATGGATCTGTTGGTGCACAGACATTATGATTGAACTTACTTGCTGAAATGGAAAATATATATGCATACAAATGAACACATGTACATATACACACATGCATGAATATGACAAGAAAGATACTACAGTGGTTACAGCTCTCTCTAATAAACCTCTGGATTCAACTTCTGCTTTAAACTACTCACAGTTTGAAGAAGTTGCTTAATCTCTATTCACAGTATACTTATCAAAAAAGAAGAATATTGGTAACTACCACTCAGAATCTAAATATGACTAAAGAATGACTTTATATTCATAAAATAATTAGAAGCAAGACAGTAAAAACAACAATCAGGAACAGAAACTATAGACTGTGCAGTGGTCTTCAAATTGAGGCACATATACCCCTATAATTATATGAAGTTTTTTCTGAAAAGTAGTTAGGCACATGGATATACTTAAAAGGATGAACTTCCGTATAAAATCTTTCCTCTAAAAATGATCTATGTGAGGAAATGCCTCTCAAGTAGGATATCCATATAATATAAAGGATATTGTTCTGAGACAGAAAACCCTTAAAGTGCCAAAAACTGACATTTCTTTCTATATCTGGCCCTTGCACAGGTACTCTCAGGTTAAAGTGAGTGGGTGCTCCCCAAGGGAGAAAACTTCTTACCCTCTCTCTTCCTTCTTGCAAATTTATTCCTCCTCTTTCCTGAGAGAGTACAGAAAAATATGACAGACAGATATATATATATATATATGATTGTTTTAACCTCAAAGACACTAAGCAATACAAGGTCATGGTGAATAATAAGCACAAATTGTAAGATTAAGAATAGTGAAAGTAAGGGTCGCCAATTTAGCTCAGTGGCATAATCGCCTGGTTGGCAAGCGTGAGGTCATGAGTTTAACCCCTGGTGCCAGAAAATAATAATAAAAGAATAGTGAAAGAAAAAATAGAGACTTGATCCCAGAGGGCGAGACTCCTGGAGGAAAGTGAGTCCACACTCTGCGCTCATCCATTAAATCCTCAAGGGTGGCCTGGCTGGAGGAGAGTGAGTCTGTGCTCTGCAGCCTACATTACATCCTGAAGAGCTGGTTGACTGGAAGAGGGTGAATCCATGCTCTGTGCCTGTTACTTCCCAGGGGGCAAGCCAGCTAGAAGAGAGTGAGTCCATGCTCTGCACCCCTCCATTACATCCTGGAGAGTGGGCCAGCTGGAACACAGTGAGTTTGTGATCTGGTCCTCATCCATTGCACCCCAAGACCCAGGACAACAGCATGGCACACAGATGCACACACACCTTTGGAGGGCAAAGTAGTCAGTGAGGCCAGTATTGTGAAAGCATCTGAAGCAGCAGTGAGGAGATAGCAGGACTCTGGAGAACTCCAACAGAAGACCAGTCTCAGTCCCAACATCCAGACACCAAGATCAGGACCATAGTCAGCACATCTCTGAGATGCAATGCCGACATTATCACAGAACTGTGAACTCCAGAAGAAGAAACTGAACATAGATGCCCCTGTGAGTCAGCCAGCCACCATCAGGGACCAGTAGCTAGTACCAGTGGGGAAGACCAGCCAGCCAATCTCCCACACACCAACCACCATTAGGGGAGCCTCAGTGTAGCTGTGCATGTCTGGAGAAGCCAGCTCTGCATCCCACCACCTCCCTGGGAACCTAGGATAGGAGAAACCCAGGTGCCTGACCCATTCCCCTACACTGTGGATGAGCAGCCAATGCAGGAAGCACCTGAGGCCCCACCACCAGTTCATCCAAAGGAACCCAGGAAAATGTCAAGACAAGGGAGCAAAAGCCAATCTCTGACCTCCAGCACACACAGAATGAGTCTAGGAGATATAGACATGGAAAACATTGAAAGTCACACACCTGAAATTTCTGAAGGGATAGCAACTGAAGTAAAGAAACAACTTCATGGAGCTGTAAAAGTAATCAGATCAGAAATAATATCTCAGGTAAAAGAACAAACGACAAACATAAGGAAAGAAATGCTAAGCATATCTAAAGAAGACATAGATTAAAAAAAAAGAAGAAGAAGAAGAGCATAGGAAAATGATGGAAACCTTAAATGAACAATAAAGGAAAGAACTACAATGCATGAAACAGATTCAAAGAGAGATATCCAGAAAATTAAAAACTCCATTGAAAGCTGGAAAAAATGCTTGAAAGAAACTGAAGACAGACTTTCAGACCTTGAAGACAGTATTGTAGCTAGCAATCATGAAAAGAAAGGTCTCTTAAAAATAACAAAGAAACAAGAAATGAAAATTTAATGGCTTCAAGATGACACCAAGAAAAATAATTTAAGAGTGACAGGTGTCAATGAAAAAGCAGGGGTCGACAAATAACATAAAAACACTATTTACAGAAATAATAGCAGAAAACTCACCAAGCATGGGAAAAGGAACTGACAAACAGATAAGTAAGACATATAGATTTCCAATTATGCACAACCAAAATAAATCTACTCCCAGACATATAATAATCAAGATTCCAGAAATACAGCTCAATAACAGAATATTAAAGGCTGTCAGAGAAAATAAACAGATCACCTATCAAGGAAAACCAATCAGAACCACATCAGACTTCTCAACACAAACTATCAAGTCAAGAAGAGGTGGGAGTGAAGGGTTTTGAGTCCTGAAAGAAAACAACTTCCAACCCAAATTGATGTACCCTGTAAAACTATCTTTCAAAATAAATGGAGAAATAAGATACTTCCATGATAAAGAATAACTGAAGGAATTAGGACCATAGCCAGCACATCTCTGAGATGCAACACAGACATTATGACAGAACTGACCACCAAACCAACACTACAAAGAGTGCCAAAAGATAGTCTAGAGAGAGATAAAGATGATCATGGTTCCAGTTAACAGTAGCAGACATGGATCATCGAGCAGGGCAGGCAATTGAATGGAGGGGGAAAGTGGGGGACCAATGGCAGGAGGATAGCATGACCTAGATGAGCCAGTGCACATGGACATAACCATTAATGTAGATGGCCTCAAGCCACTAATAAAAAGAAACATGGGCAGAGTAAATCAGGAGACAGGATCCATCAATATACTGTACACAAGAAACATATTTGACTTGAAAGAAAATCCATTGACTGAAGGTCAGAAGAGACAACAATGCTCCATGTGACAGGGACCCCCAAAAAAGCAGGGGTAGCTTGCCCATCGACTGCAGAATGGATAAGAAAGATTTGGGTATTTTTATACAATGGGAAGCTACTCAGCTATAAGGAAGGATAATTTCAAGGCTCTTGTATGTAAATGGATGCAACTTGAGATCATGCGTATGAGTGAAATGGTTTGGACTTACATAGGTGAACATCATGTTATCTCCCTAGCATAAAAAAACTGAAGGAGTTAGTGGGATCCACAATGTACAATAGATACTGTGAAGGTCAAAAGGGAGGAAATGTCTAAAAAGGGAAGGTGATAGCCATTGTTAATCTCCTATTACCTTGTTTTGAAGTCCTGTATTCTTTTCATTGTTTTATTAGATTTGGTTTTATTCTGTTTTGTTTTGTTTTGTTAGATTCTATTACATCTGATGGTATGGGCAGCTATTTTGAAGATAACATGAGGTATTATGGTAGCCATTGTTGATTTCCTATTATCTTGTTTTGCAGTCCTGTATTGCTCTCATTGTTTTATTTTGATTGGCTTTATTCTGTTTCATTTTGTTTGGTTTTATTCTCTTTAAAATAAAATTTTAAAAAAGAAATAGAGAATTCAAGTTCAAGCATGTTCTCTCAGATATAAGCATTTTCAAGTATACTTTAAAGGTGCAATTTGGGAAATAAGATTAATTGAAGGAAAGGAAATAATAAAAGAACAAAAGAAAAAAGGAGACAAGAAGGCAAACTTATTTAGTAATGAAAGAAGAAATCCTTTCAAACACACCAATTCTATAAAGAACACAAAGCTATAGAGCATATGATTGAAATGTCATATTATATTTTGAAAGTCCAAATGCTCCTTAGTCAATTTAAAAAAATTCTAAATTTTTCCTGGACATAGCACTAGTATTCTAAGAAATAAGCCATTATGTTGTATGTTTAAAAGACAGATAAGCAGAATGTACAAAAATATATACAGGTCATAGAGAGTATAAAACTAATGGTGTCTTTTCATACAGATTTAAAACAGCTCTAACCATTAAAGAGCTGTAGGTCTGGAGAAGAATATGTCTCTAGGAGATACTACATTACTCGTGATACATGGAATAGTTCAGACTTATCTGTTTCTAGTAACATTTATATATTAATCAAGATGCAGGTTTAGAATCTAATTTTGAGCCTTACAGTTCTTATGAGCAACAATCTTCTATCATCTACCATGACTATACATATGCATCAGGTTTAGTAAGGCAATTTATGATACAGTCAGTACATCTGAAATTGAAAGTGAGAAGCTAACTATTATTTTAACAAGCTGTCAAGATAGGCACAGTTTTGCCAAAGAAACATTGTTTATAACTGGTCTTTTGAAAGAAGATGAAACTTAGAATTCCCTAAACAAACCAGTGTTACACAAAATAGTCATAAAATTCTATGAAGAATATGATTCAAATACCACCATAATCCTTCACAAGTGAGATTTATTTCCAACATATTATCTTTGTTTTGGAACACTGATAATTTTCTATCCATTTTCCTATAACATAGTTTATTATTTTCTATTCCTGAATAAAAAGAAAATAAAGAACATAAAAGAACACTAGAGGTAAAATATCTGAATTTGACTTCAATCTTGAAAAATATGTATGTGTTCACTTCCTTTTATTCTACCACTGATTCCTCTAGGCAAGCCAAACTTCCAATTCTCCAGAGTTATAAGGGAAGGGTAAGAAATCTAAACATGAGACTATGACACTAATTCAAAGCCAAAGTATCATTCCATTTAATATAGTAAACATCCATGTCACGTCCTGCAATACTCCTGATTCCTTTACACACTTTTATGTAGCACTTATCTCCTCAATACATTACATAATTTATACATATATTTATTATCTGTCTCTTGTTAGAGAGTAAGCTTCCCAGGGCCAGGGACTATACCATTTCGTTCACTGGCCTATCTCAGCCAATTTTCACTTTCCAAGGTTTCAATTACCAATAGTTGACAAAAGTTCGGAAGCTACAGAATGGAAGATTTCAGGAATAAATAACCCATAAATTTTAAATATATGCCATTATGACTAGCATGATGAACTTTCATGACTCATTCTATCCAACATTTCCACAGTGTATATGCTATCTGCCTGGTAGACACTTCCTAGCAATCTGGGCTGTCAGATCAATTGTCACAGCAACACAATGCAGTATGGTCAAGTAACCCTTACTTTACTAAATATAGGCCTCAAAGCACAAGAGTAGTGTTCCTGGCAATTTGTATATGCCATAAAGAAGCCATAGTGCTTCCTTTAACTAAAAGCTTTTGGCTTAATAAGGAAACACAAAAAGTTGCATACTGAAATTATTAAAACCTACAATAAGAAGGAATCACCTATTCATGAAATTATAAAGATGAAAAAAATCTGTGATAGCTTTGCTGTCACACATCAAACTGGAGAAGCTACAACTCCCCAGAGTTTTGAGAATCCACTGGCGTCTTGGAACATATCCCCAGAGGATAAGGAGTGGGGTGCTCTCTGCTCTGCATAGTTCAGCCTTTACTAGCATCTTAACAGTGCTTCTTATTCTTGGCTAACCTCATTTTCATGGCCTCAAAATAAAGCACCTTATCACATGGCTCCCTTTCTCTCCCACTTTGAGCAATGTCTCCTACTCTGAATACCTCTCCTATGCATTTACTACCTGTGTACATTATCCTTGATGCCTTCTCCCTGCGTCTACAGATTTACTCTTCTCATTTCCAGGTATCAAAATTGTTTCTAAATAATTCCCACAAAAGCATATTAGATTTATAAACATATTTGTAAACCCATTAAACATGTTTTATTGTAAAAGTATTCATTTTAAATTGCTGCACTATTTGATGTCAACAATTAACCATAAACCAAGTAAGTGGAGGTAGATGCTACCAATAGGACAGGATGAAACACAGGTCACCTTTAGTGTTAATGGTAAACAGCTGCAGGGCTCAACTTCTGCTCTAGAATCAGTGAAGGGAAAGAAAAAAACCTGAAGGGGCTTGCCAATAATGCACATCGTGATTTTGAGCAATCTAAATATTACTCAAATGGCTATCACCCACCAATGTCTCAGGCTAACCCCAAAGTCCCTCTCTCACGTAACGAAATCCAGTTGTTCCTATTCTTTTAGTTGTCGCAAGAGGAAGTCCCCTAACATAATATGAATTTATAAAATGTTCCAAAGTAGAAGACACTAAATAAATATTTTCTAAATAAATTGATGAATCAATGAGTATGGCTTTTGATGGTTCAGCCCAAAGTTAAATGCCAGACTTGGATGTAAAAGGTTATGTCTCAAACTGTATCTTACAAGCTGATAAATGACAGTTAAGTAAATGTATCTAAAAGCTCAGAAAGAACTTTATGCATTTGAATATTCAACACATCATAAAACCTTGTGAGAAATTTTATAACAGTGAACTGAAACCATATAAACACCTTTCATTTGAATCAGATAATTCTCAAGTGGCATTTCATTCTCAGGTACTGAAAAAGACAGTAAATACCTCTTTCTAATGGATAGAAAAATAGGAAGTTAATTTTAACTTATTCTCAATTTTGAAGTAATAGGTATTTTGTTCTAATAACTTCAATTCAGGTATCCATCAAATATATTTGAAGATTTACTGAGATGTAATTCACATATACAATTTACCCATGTAAAGTGTACATTTCAATGGATAATCACAGAGTTATGCAACCACAACCACAATCAATTTTAGGATATTATCATCACATAAAAAAGAAACATTATAATAGTATTCATTCCTCATTTCTCCCCACACTTGCCTATCTGTTCCACACACCACCAACTTCAGTCACACATGCACACACACATGCAATGGCAATCGTTTATCTGTCCATACATAACTTACCTTTTCTCTATACTTTTAAAATACATTTTTTCTATTTAACTGTAATTCCATATTCTATAATCAAAATCTCCCCATTAACCCTTCCCCACTAACCACCAACTCCTTTGGTAAACATCACTCTACTTCACTTCCATGAGATCAACTTTTTTAGATTCCACAAATGA
>RJWT010004300.1:0-33778 GCA_004365215.1 Cuniculus paca | reverse complement strand
TATCTATGTATATACATGTAATCTCTTCCCTTCTTCTCTTCTTTCCCCTATCCCAGTTGTTCTTTCCTTTTCAGCACTTTCTTTCCCTTTCATTATCACAGTATCTATTGTACATCTTAATACTATTTCAGTTGTTTATTTACACTAGAGAGACAATATGATATTTACAAATATGATTTGATTTATTTCACTTATGATTAGGGTCTCAAGTTGCCTCCATTTACCTATCAAAGTCTCAGGATTATCCTTCTTTATAGCTGAGAAATATTCCATTGTATAAAAATACTACATCTTTTTTATCCATTCCATGGTTGATGAGCATTTGGGTTGTTTCTAAGATTTAGCTATTATAAATTGTGCTGCTATAAACATGGGTGCACAGATATAGTGCTGGTCATTTGAGAAATGCAAATTAAAATAACATTGAAATTCCATCTCACTCCAATCCAAAAATGGGCTGCTGAGATGAACACATATTTCTCAGATGAAGAAATACAAATAGCAAGTAAATACATGAAGAAATGTTCAACATCACTGGTCGTTCGAGAAATGCAAATTAAAACATTAAGATTCCATCTCACTCCAGAAAGAATGGCTGCCATCAAGAAATCAACTGATAACAAATGTTGGCAGGGCCATGGTGAAAAAGGAAGACTTCCCCACCATTGGTGGAAGTGTAGACTGGTGCAATCACTGTGGAAATCAGCGTGGAGATTCCTCAACAAACTAGAATTGGAAGTCCCATTCAACGCAGCTATTCCCCTTCTGGGTATTTTCCCAGAAAAGCTGAAATTATCATGCTACAGCGGTATATGTGCACCTATTCCCCATTTGTGACTCTTCTATTTTGTTCTTTATTTGTATCTAGTATGCATATTTATAAATATAAATATATACATATACTATACATATATATGCATATATAGTATATATATAGCATTTCTCATATAAGAGAAATTGTGTGATACTGGAGCTTGTGTGTCTGACTTATTTCACTTAACACTATGTGCCCCAATTTGCTCCATTTATCTATGAATGCATGATATTTATCTTTCTTTGTGGAAGTGTAGTTCTCCATTGTGTATAAATAATGTCAGTCATCAGAAAAATTCAAATGAAAAATGAACTGAGATACCATCTTACACCAGGAAGAATGGTTATCACCAAAAAAATTATGGGAGTGGTTGTGCTATCACTGGAGCGAGTTCAGATAAAAGGAGAAGTGTATGACCCACTTTCCCTGTTGGTGGGACAAAATATCTGACATCCACAATTTACAGGTCATAGTTTCCAGAGGGTCCAGTCTATAATTGGTTGGCTCCAAGACAGAAATGGCATGGAAGAAGGGTCTGGTGGAGTACAGCTGCTAACCTCATGGATGCCAGAAAATAGAAAGAAGGAAGCAAAACAGCCATTAATACCCCTTCTGGTCATGCTCACAATGACCCACATCCAACCAGGACCCATATCCTCACAGCACATTTTGCTAATGAACTCATTAGGGAATAATTCCACTGATTACTACTGTACCCACATGAGCCACTTACTTCCAAATACATGAGTCTTTCAGGAGATATTTTAGATCTAAATCATATAAACAATATATTTGGCTAGATTTCTTCACAGTGTATAGAAATTTCTTCTCTCTGACTTGCTGTATCACTTGGGCTTTTGCCATATTAAGATGCAACAGGAAGCTTTTCATTAAATGCCAATGACATATTCAGAGTGTCCCATCTGACAGAACCATGAACCATTTAAAATTGTTTTGTTTATATATTGCCTAGTGTGTAGTAGCCTGTTATAATAACAGAAAGTGGACTAAGAAGGCAGTGCATTAGGTCCTATAAAAACAAAGCTAAGAAAACATAACCTATTTCTATTTCTTTGAGACCATACTTTACTATAAGAAGTAGATAGATAAAACATTTATTTAGGTGATGATATACTTTGTAGTGGTGTCATTTGTAGTATCCTGTGGAAATATACAAGATGGTCAACGCTAAGAGTTAACTCCTTTATTTTTCACTCTAGCAATGTGGTAGTTAAGTGATATTTAATAGAAATAAAATTTATGTTTTGTTTTATTTTTGAAACAAGGTCTCACATCTCCTGAGTGCTTGGATTATGGGCATTTGCCACCATGTTCGATATTTTAAATGAAATATTCACAAAGGTTTTAGTCAACCATCAACATTTTTTAAGAGCCTGCTATGTGAAAACCACTTTGCTTGGAACCGAAGGTAACTGGAAGATCATGTAAGTCATGCTTGCTGTCTTCAAAAAGTGTACTGACGTGGTATATAATATAGATGATAGAAAGTATTGAGTATAAAGAATGGTGACATTAATATAATGTAAGCTTTCAGGTAAAGACAAGTTTCCTTTTGCCATGGCAACTACAGTTCATAGTTTTTCCTGAACAAAATCTTATGGATTTCTCTCTCTCTCTCTCTCTCTCTCTCTCTCTCTCTCTCTCTCTCTCTATATATATATATATATATATATATATATTTCTTATGATAATTTTGTAACCAAGATAATATTTTTAGAAAATTTTCTTCTAAGAGTAACATGATCTGCTCCTATTTTCCCTCTTCTCTTGGATTTTGCTTATTACTTTGACCCAAGCTGTAATATAGGCCTATTCTCCATTCATTAATACATTTTATGTCATACCCCAAAATCTTTCCCTCTGATGTGACCACATCTGGTATTCCTGTACCTATTGCACACATTTTGCAATATGCCAAGTTTTGTGTTACTGTACAATGCTTTCTAAAGTACTCTTCAGTGTTTGGTATTCTCTGTTAGCTCAGAGTAGGTGAGGCAAGAAATTGGATGACAGACACCATTTGTTTTTCTTATATAATAATACTCTACTTTTAGAGAGAAAATGTTGACTGACTTTAGATTGTGTGGAACTAATATGTTATGAGGGACTGAAAAAAGAAAACTAAATTCAGAAATTACAGAAACATTAATTAATTACATATTTGTGTGTTTACAGTATATCAGGTACATTGGTACACACATGAGCTTTAAATTTGAATAAAATACAAAGAATCTAAGAAAAATGTAGCTTACTCTTTGGTAACACTATTTTAAGTGTCACTGGGTTAAAAATTGAGCAAAGTTCCAATACAGCATCAAATATCCTTTCATTTGTTTTCTTCCTTCCTCTGCAGTAGATAAATAAAATCTAAAGTGAGGAAAGAATTTTAATAACCAGTAATACAATGATTAAATATCATTTACCGCAACAGAAACATTGAATATGTATATTATGTGGTCTATGTTCTCAGCAGTACTATTCAGAAGTATTTCTCCTTTATACTCTTAGGGGAAATAATATCTGATAATAGTTGAAACCGACAAGTTAAATTTGCTAAGATAATTGCAAAACTGCATGCTTTTTGATAGGATATTTCCTTTTCCTATCAACCATGCAAATATATTGAATTTTACTTTTTGTTAGTATCAAAATCTATTGATTTGCAAGATAAATATTGACCTGACCTTGCCTTCACCTCAGTTTATATCTACTTCTTAAGTCAATAAATCTAGAAACTGATCTGACAGCAGTCAATATTAGTTTAAAATTCTTAAAATAGCAGTCCTGCTAAAGGTAGTAATTCAGTATTTTATAGTTTCTGTCTCAAAGAAATGAAAAGGCAATGTATTTTAACAATTTACCAGTGAAAAGTATTTCTTTATCACTTGGCTCCAAATACAAAGATCCTACTCATGCAAAGAACATCTCTAATGCCTATAGATCTGTTACTCTCTGACCCAAAGTATTTGAAATACTTCATCAGACTTTCTGTTGGCAGTGGAACACAAATACCTTGCTTTGATTCTAATTATAGTTAAGCTATGTAATTATTCTCTAACTGACTGATGCTTTCTGTTGGTCTCACTTCCCCCTGGACTGAATTTTACCTGGAGGTATAATAAATAGAGTCAATAGCCATACTGGAGTTTGAAAGTTAAAGGCAATAGTACATTTGTTACTTCATTTGTCAGCTTGTTTTTATCTTTTCAAAGTCTAGGAGATTTAAAACCACAGGTCAAGATTTGCATATATTTATACTATGCATAAAAGAGGAAAGCTTAGGGGGCCTGGTCATGACAAATGTAATGTACTACACAATTTATTACTTTTTTTTAAGGCCACCACACTCATCTTTTACAGTATTTCCATGTGCTTTGGGGGATGCATGACATATTCATACTTCAGAATTCTATAATAAAATCTACTAACTGCTTAAAATTTTTTTCCATGTAGTTAAAAAATAAATTGTGTTTGAAAATAACCAATACTCTGTTATTTTCTGAAAAAGTAGGTTATAATTTTACTATGTCCTTAATCAGATAATCATTTAGAGTTGAATCTAAATGTCATGGGAATAGGAGATGACTGCCATATAAAAATATATTCTTCAGTTTTTTGCTTCATCAGTTAAAAGTTTTCTACCATAGGGGATTTCAAAGTGATAAGTGAGAAAAGTTATTAAAAGCTTCATCCACTTTTACTGGATGACCATCTACCTACAGACAAAATGTACAAACTGACCAAGCCCCACAAGGCCAACACTGATACTTGAGGAAATCTTTGTATCTCATTTGATATCATATTAGAAAATATCATGGGTACAACCCTCAAAACTTTCCAATAAATTCTCAAGTTTTTGAAAGCAAATATCATACCTTGTTCAATTTTGCATCTTGATGTATACGTTTGCATACATAACATGATTTGCCTGTGTGGCTCCCAATAAATTCTTAACCCGAACAAATACATACCTATGCTGATGATTTTTATAGTGCTTTAACCGTCTTCAGTGTGGCTCAGTTAAACATTAACTCTAGATTTGAAATAAGCTTAGCACCGTAGCTAATTGTATGTTTCAACTGTAAAATGACGAGTTTTAAAACATATAATGATCAGAGTCCAGGTCATGAAGAAACATCGATGGTAAATATTAAAATATCAAGGTTAGACTTATTCTCTCATTTATTACATTTTAATCCCACTGTTCTTATGATGTGTAATTTCTTTATATCCTGACCTTTTCTTATCATCTACACCACCACCGTGATTCTATTTATACTTAATTTAGCATACAAGAAGTATTAATTGCCAAACATACTTGAAGATGAAATTATTAAAAAAATAATAGGTTGTGGGATTATTAAAATTCAATTTATAACACTTGTATAACCAAAAAATTCTGATAGAAATATTCTATCACATTTTATTTACTTTTCATACAAATAACTCACATTCAAAAGAATAAAAAGAATTCAAGGGAATACCTTGTGTAATTACTGTATTCAGCTCTCTCTCCACTCATATACCTAAAAACCCAAAGATAGTCAGAGATAGTTATTTTCAGAGACTTGGCACTTGAAATTCAGTAAAAGGAATCCTGCTCTTACCTAGGATTCTTTCTATTTTTCATACTTAGTTTTGGTTAACAGAGAGTGCTGCTTACAGTATCTCTCATTTGTGTAAGTGAAAAATAACTATGTTTTTATTACTTAAAATATTACAAAAAGGGACAATATGCTAAAAATATGCAGTGAACAAATATCATCTGTACAGACTGGAAGAGAACCTTCATAAATTAACCTTATTAGTGCATTACTGTAAGCGAATGCCAAAAAAGCTACTAATTTGCATTAAGATAGATTTTTCAGGTTGGCTGCATGATTTAATTAAAGAAAAGATTAAGAATCATTAAACAAGCTGCTCTACCTTGCAATAACAGAATTCATATCTGATTCAGGTTAACGAAAACACAGATGGTGATTCAGTAACTGTTGAGTTGCTGTAACAGAATGAAAATGATCCCATTAGTTCTCTGGAAATGTGAGGGAATTTGGAAATTAGTATGCAGATACATTGTATGGTGCTAGACAGCTTGGTCTGCTCGGATCATCGCTGATTATACTTTGTTTGGGTTGGCAACACTGAACTTAATAAATGAAAAAATGTTCCAGTATACCACAGTTGGAAACTGTTCAAGGTTGAAATAGGTGTGCAGGCTTTCAAAAGGAGAGAGTTAAGTAAACAAATGTCAATCAATTCAGAACTGGCAACTTTTTTTCTTTAAAGAGTATGTCTGAGAAGCAAGTATCATGAAAATGGAAACCCTTTACTGGATACATATGTCTTTGCCGTATTTATTATTACAAAAGTATTTTAAATGCATTGTGTCAGTTCAAGGGAGATGTGAAAGCATTTTAGGAGTTTTCTTTCTGACAGAAATAGAAAAATTTAGTCACTATGAGAATTATTATGTTTTTCACAAAAAAATCAATATGATTCTGATGGAAAATGTTACGACAGGATAAATATGTGTAAGTGTAATGGCTGTTGAAAATTAAAGGCAATAAGGACCACAGAGTAATCTTCAAGGTGCACTCTGGGAAAGAATGCCTTAAACAGAAGTAGGATAGTCAATTCCGGCAGCTGACAGAAATAACCCTTGCATCAACAGTCCAATCACATGAGTAGATTCCATTTTTTAATGTGTAGTTCATGCCACCCACTGGTGTGCTTCGTGTCTGAAACATTGAAATGAATCGCAGGGTAAGTACAGAAGACACAGATGAACAAAGGTTCTCAAATACAAGCAGCAAGTGACCCTGTTGAGGTAATTTCTGACAGTAAGTAGATTTGAGTGTCACTGAAAGTCCACCTTTGTCGTATGATTTTCTAGCAACTAACTTAAAAGGCCAGAATGTTGAACATGGGGAGCATTCAGAGTGTTCCACTAGAAATAGAGGTTAAACATTCCAGATTTGAATGTTCCCTGTTCATTGTGTGTTACAATTGTTTCAGAATATATTGCACCATGAATTTATCCTACATAGACAACACCTTAAAGCATAGGAAACATTAATCAATATCATTTAGTCTTGGGTAGCATATACTGCTAATGCAATAGCACTAATATCATGGAAAATATAGCCCCCTCTTTAGGGTTAGCCCTAGAAGGCCCTGGGCCGGCTGCCTTTTCTTTATTTCTGTTTATTTCGTTAAACTGTAAAGGAGATTTCTGCCACCATTTTCCCCTAAAATCTACATACTAAACATACTCTATGGTCAATGACATATTCAGTACCAGAACACATTTTAAATTACATATGTTGTTATAAACATGAGTATCACTTACAAATAGCATTTATGTAACCTGTCATCACAAGCCCTTTTATGATTCTAGAACCAGATCTCAAGACAAAAAATTTAAAAAACACAAAATAGTTTCCAAACAATGTGGGATGAACATTCAGTATCTATGATTATAAAGGCCTTGGTACACCTCCTTTCCTTTTAGTCACAGCTTTATCTGATTGGTCCTTAAAAACAATTTTGTTTTATAAGAAAATCGCTTTAGTTTCACAAACCTGATAGCAAGAAAGACACTGAATGTATGAATTCTGCATGTAACATATGGCACTATTTTAAGTTGAGATGCTTAAGAATGAAACTAGTCGATTTATTTGCCACTTTAGCATCGTCATTGTTACAGCTCAGGTAGGAATCACCTTCACCCCGAATGCGTGCAATCATTTTAGTTGCATTTAAACCTGATTATCTGAACATTAGCACCAATGATCCTCTTTTAATGTTTGACTATAATTTCAACTAGACATTTCTTCAGGAAGCACGCCAGTTTTATTCATTATCTTTAAGGGTCAGAGATTGAAGGAAGAATTATGATACAGGACTATATTTTTATGCTTTTAAAATTGCTTTCCCCATTTCCTGTATAAGAAGAGAGTGTGCTGTGGCAAATTGGTAGTCACTTTTTTATTGTCACAAAAGCTGTTTATAGGTGTTGCAATATTGGTGCTGCAATGAGAGAAAAGTTGATCCATAAAACTAGCTAAATACATATATATACATGAAAGGTTAAACAATAGGACCTTTTATTATTTTTAGAACCTTTGCCATAGTGCTATTTTTTATAAAAACTTAGTGGATAAAACTTATTTACTTCTCA
This sequence comes from Cuniculus paca, assembly GCA_004365215.1. Lineage (NCBI taxonomy): Eukaryota > Metazoa > Chordata > Mammalia > Rodentia > Cuniculidae > Cuniculus > Cuniculus paca. Next base: position 25,763 of record RJWT010004300.1, on the reverse strand, counting down.
AAAGAAAGTATTTACTCACATTTTAAGTAAACATTCCTATATGACATAGTCAAGTAAGTAGTATATGCAAAATTTTATATTATATTATTTTAAAAAGTCTTTAAATTTAAAGTGTAATTTAAATAAATTATTTAAATACATTCAAATGTAAGTAAAAACCAAAGAAAGCATAGTTTTGCCTTTAGTTGATCTTCATTTACTTCTTTTTTTAATCTAATCTTATAAAATTACCTACCATATTTCATATGGTACATTAGCAAATATCACAAGGTTTCCATTGTTTTCCTATCTACTGCTTTTCCTTTTAATTCATACATTCTGAAATTGGAATTTGATTTACCAAAGTTGCCACAGCTAAACAGGATTTGAACACAGTACCTATGTTGCCAATTTTTTGCCTTTTCAGTGACCGTTAACCCTATCATAGACAACTGTTGTAATTCTTTAATGATTTGAAATAGCCATTTAATGTTAAATAATGTAGGTAAAGTACAGTTCTGTATTCAATCTGTGCTGTACCAAATTTATTTCAACTCTTGACAAGTTGATTTGCAAACATATTCTTTAAATTGTTTCACACATGTATAGTCTATTTTTCCAACAATGTATGCTTAAGCAGTATTTCACCATTGCTCCTGAGATGGAGAATGAATATCTCTGCTATAAGCATCAAAATCAATACTAAAAAGAATTAAAGTCTGCACTGGAAATGGCCTTAGTTTATTATTTCACAATCAATATATTAAGGAATATGTTTATCATACATTTGTCTGAATAATTATTCATATAGAATTGTGGCAAAGAGTTCTCTATTCCAAATTCTTGGAGGAAACCCAAGATTATTCACAGTAAAGAAGATAATGAATTAAAATTATTCAATAATCAAATTAATCTATGTTATGACTTGTACATAAGATGTCTCCTCAAAGCCTCATGCGATCGTAAGTGGGACTTTTCAGAGGTGGCAGGATCTAGGGTGTGTGAATATGGATTCAGGGTGTGTGGTACCGGGTTGGTCCATTAATTGATTTATCAAAGTTCTGGGTGTGGGTAATAGGAGCCCCACCCTGGGTTTATCACATATTTTCAGTGACAACTCTAGTTAGTAAAAGAAAAACTGTCCATATGTCATAAAGATTTACATAATTTTGGTTATAAGATCATTGTACTTTAATATGAGACAGCACCTGGTATAAGATATTATTAAAGACAGAAGTAATTTTTCCTACCACAGAATGTAGAATGTTGTAGAAATTGATAAATTCTAAAAAACGGAAAGAGGTTAAGCAAGCCAAACAATGCCATTCATCTGTTTGAACAGCAAATTCTTGTTCCATGGTAGGAACCAAGAGTGTATTCTTTGAAGAAGCTATCATCAATTACTAGACGGATCAGATATCAAAAGATTATAATGTTTCTCATAATAAGGAAAATAAATAAAAACTAAGAAAAACAAAAGTCACATTTTTTTATTCTGAGTTTTTCTAAGAATTATAGCATATACTGTATAGGCCCAAAATTTTAAATCATACTTTAATTTATATGATCTAGCACAACTTGATCATTTTATGGATAAAGACATGGATAAGCGTAACCAACTTTTAAAAATTATAGGAATTTAATGGATTAAGTATTTTTTTATGGAGTTAATGACCTATATATTAGTTTAGTAACTAGGATGAAAACAAAAATTTCAGTTATATGGCCAGATCAGGTTATCAAAAAATCAGCATGATGAATGGTACCTGGGTAAATTAATATCAAGCACCAAACTGAATGTCAGATCCATGTCCTCAGAAAACTTTTAAAGTGTATATCCAAGACCCAGTTACCTGATTTATGGAGATTCACATCGACATTGGGATTTAGAAAAAAATCAAGAGTTCAAAATTAAAAGATAATTACTTTTTAAAAAATTTTATGGAAAAAAAGTAAGGTAAAATTTCATAACCAAATAATAGGAAAATAACAATAGTTAATACAATGCATAGTGTTATCTTTAAAATAGTTACTCAGAGTATAAGATATGGGCATAAAAAATTCCCCAGTTGATATTAGCACAAACGTTCTCTTTCAATGAACTAAGAGACACTAGTATAACTAACTTGCATTTTTTTGCCTTCTCCTTCCTTCCTCTCTCCTTTCCTCCATCCTAGTTTCTTTATTTCATGATGATTTTTTTTAAAAGAGCCCCTGATCTCCTGTTATGTGTATCCAGGCAGTTGTGCTGGGCATGCCAGCTCATGACTACCAAGAATATCTTATTTCACTAAGGATGGGTCCTTCAGGAGAATGATAATCATTGCTGATGAAACTAGAGTCCCTATTCTTGAGAGAGAAGTATCTTTTTAGTGCTTCCACCACCACCAGTCGAACGGAGCCCTGGATGGGGGACGGGCTCCGTACTCCTTAAGTTAATGAGGCAGAGGATGGAACTACTCCCACTCTCCAGATGTGGATCACACAGAGAAGAGAGCCCATGTGAGGCTCTTGGATTGCTGCTGAAGAATACTATAGCAATGGACCCCACTAGAAGGAAGGCTTCCTGAAATTACCCATGAAATGAAACTCACCTTTAAGGATCTGCCAGCCAGAGGATCATAAGTGGCAGTCAGTAGACATTGGTATTTGTTACACGTGGTTTTATCCTATTCTGGCAATCACTCGCCCCTGGACTTAATCTTTAGCAAGTCAGAAGTGACAGCATGCTGGAAGAGAAGAGAAAATGGACTGCAAGGAAAGGCAAATAAGAAATCCCTATTTCTCTGTTTTCCCTCCCGTAAGTAGGTCCTGGCTTGAAGTTATGGAAGATTTAATGGTAGATTTTATTAGGAATCAGCATTGTTCCAAAGAATGAATGTTCCATAGTCTATACTGAGATCGGGTTTGTAAATTAAAACAACTAGAGGAGTTTTATTTAGCAACAAGTTCCAATAAAGGAAATGAGCCTGATAGAGATTCATCTACTGAACTGGGAAAGACTTTCTCTACTATATAAATAAACAAACTGTAAAAGGATAATGGCAGTCAAAATTAAATTTTGTTTTGGATTATGTTCCAAAAGTCCTGTATGAGGTTATAGAATTGTCCACTAATGTAGATGCCTAGTGCATACAGAAATATGCATCACATTAATTGATAAAATCAGCAATAATAAGCTATAAAATATTTCCAAATAATTCAGTAAATTTTGTTATGATACAGGGCACCTATTTTTATTTCCTTCTACTCCTTTACTGATATGTCTATAGATATTTGAATTTGTTTGGAGTGGTGACTTTGAAACAGAGATTTTTCTTTTTTTGCCCAAAGGCGTTGGGTAACATCTAGAATCAATTTTGATTGTCATCAAAAATGTCAACAGGGGTTTTCTGTTGGTATCTGGTGAGTAGAGGAAAATTTATCAGCATCCTATGGTACAGTGTGCAGCACAGCCCCACAGACCATACAGTTAGCCCAAAGATCAGTGGCTTTGTGATTGGGATGCTCAGAGTTAGAGGAATAGTTAGGCGAGTATGGTAAAGCGTCACCAAGGCTGAGAAAAGATACATATAGACTTTGCAGATTTAAAATCTAAAACCTAAGTAATCTACAGACAATCTACTTTCTCCACTGGCTGCTTCTTGTCCTCTCTATTTTCTCGCACTTTGTCCCCTGACCTCTTCTTGGAGCTCTCCAGGGCTCGGTGCAACCTTGCACATTCCTGTCCTCCTAGACAGTGTCATCTCTTAACCACTCTAAATATTTTTTGCTTTGTGAAAAAGGCTATATTGCATGATCCCTGGCATTCTTTCCAACTTTTACTTTGCAAGATGCATGTGTTTATCAATTTTTAAACAAAAATTCTCAAAGGGACACAGGAAAACAATGTAAAACAAACTGAAAAATAGATACACAATATACATGAACAATCTGAGTAATACATCAACTAATTGATAAAATATTTTAGTATAAGTTTTTAATCGAGTATATTTTCCCACTAGATAAATTTAACGATATGGAAGCTATTGTAGTTATACCTGCTATCTTAATAGTTTGATTTATGATGGTGCAAGGATGGCATGCTTGGTTCTTAATGTGGTGCCTAGCAGCTAGATGATTAGTAATTATTGTAAATAGAGAGCTGTTCTTGGATTTAGGGAAAAGCAAAAATTAGAAAATGAGCACAGAGGGGAAAAAAATCAGTAACTCTTAAATAGCTTCTGACTTCACATGTAATCTACTAAAACTTTCTTCTGTTTACTCTCATCCTGTACCTGACTCATTAGATACTTAGAAAAATTTATGATTCTACTTAAGCCATATAATTTTATTAAGAAGATTACTACATGAAAATAGAGCCAAAACATTTTACACATGAAAACAAAACCAAATCATTAATCCATCCCCAAAAACTATAGAAATTACTTTAATGTGAAATATTTTTGAAAGGGAATATGCTACCACAATAGTTCTGCTAGACCTAAACTAGAAATGCAGAGGTTGAATTTTGATGGCACAGAGCTGTAATCCCAGCAATTTTTGAGGTCAAAGCATGAGAATTGCAAGTTCAAGGTCAGCCTGGGCAATTTAGTGACTAGGGAAACCCTAAGTAAAAAAGTAAGACTCTAAATAGCGCACACAAAAGTTGTAGGGGGTTAAGAGCTGGAGATACAGTACTCTGTGAAAGTTCTTGGCTCAATGCTCAATTCTGAAAATAATAATAACAGAATAATAATAATAGTAATAATAATGTTTGATAAATTGAGCTTAATCCAAAGAGAAAACATTATAAGATCACTGTAATGAATGTAAATTTACACAAATTTAATGCTAGTCTTAAATAGACTATGGTCATTTTAATCAAATTAGCTTTAAAACAGAAATTCTTTATATCACTTTCTGACTTCCTTTCATTCATTCCCTTTCCTACCATTAGTTTTTCAATGATATTTTTAAATGCCTTAGATTCCTAATAGGTTATCTAAGAACATGAAATGCCAGGATATATCCTGAATTGCTACAGTTCTACATATGTGCTAAGTCCATAGTACTTATCCACTGGGTCTTTTATTTTTCTATTCATAACACAACATTTTTGTCTGTCCTTGGGTGTTCTGTTACTTTGCCTTTGAGGTATAGTGGCACATTACTGACTTGCACCATTCCCATCAGATCAAACATAACGCAGCACAGTTCAGCAGGAGTGATCATAAAAACAGAATTATCTGTCACTCTTGGAGTCTGGCCCTTTCTGGTAAAGGTTGAAAGAAATGTATGGAAGCTCACACTCCTCACAGTTTACCAGACATTGAATACAACAGTCTCTGCAAAGGCCAGTCTGTGGTTTTTTTATAGTAATAGTCCAAAGGAGTACACTAACAAGATAGAAGTAAAAAGTACTCTTCTGATTATAGCCGTAATAGACAGGTCTTAAAAATACCAGTATTATTCAAATGCTGAAGAACCGTAAGATAAAGCACTCAGATTTAACATTCAGAATTTGCCTTTTTTGTTGCTTTTATTTTAGTACATTTATAAACATTTGTTTGTTTTAATAAGATTGTGCTTTCATAAAAGCTCCATTAATTCCAAAATAAATTTAAAATAAGTTTATCCTTAACCTTTAAGTGAAAAGTTAGCAGCATTTAACTGAAACGTCCTATCTCTTTCCCACAATGCCTCCTCCTCCTGCAGGGAAATGAAAATTACAAACTGTGGCCACCATAACACCGACCTCCACAGCAAACAAAGGGTAGGCAGGACTAGGCAGCCAAGGACAGAGGAAGGCAATTCTGGTGCTAGTTGCACTTTTGCTGGGCTGCTTTGCCTCCCCTTTCATTAACTAGGTGCAGTACTGGAAAGGATAACACAAATGAACAGAATTTATGGAAAATTAACCAATTGAAAAAGAAGCACACTGAGGGAATGAATAGTGGCCAGGGTTAAGAACAGAAATCACAGAAAAAACTCCTGGAAGATGTCCCAGCTACTACATAAAAGTATCACTGAAAAGATTCAACCACCACAGCTTCCTTATTTTGTGCATTTTTACTTTAGGGTGAGGGGGTTTAAACTGAGATATGAAAGTCAAATATTGAAATCAAATGAAGCTAATTAGAATTTGTTAGAATTGATTATAAAGAGAAGCTGCAAATATTGTTAGAAGTAGAAAAAGTGAAGAATGTATAAAAACCCCAACTGCTACATGAGAGCCATCAATACTGGCACCATAGTCCACTGAAAATTTTCTTTGTGTTAATGTGTTATGGTTGATACATTGTGTCAATTTAAGAAGTTTAGAAGTTTAACTGAGAGACTCAGCAGGGAGCCAGGGTTCTTACTTTGTAAATAGTCTCCTGTGCAAAGGAGGGCACAGAGATTTTGTGCTACACCTACCCTGGAGGGGAGGGGTGGCCTCTGTGCAATGTAAGGGAGGAGAAGAGGCTTGTTTTTCCCTTTTTGCTCTGGCTGCTGCCTTGAAGTGTTGCCCCAGTGCCATGCCACCCTGCCTTGGAGCCAGCTGATTATGGACTGAAATCTCCAGAAACTGTAAGCTAAATAAACCTTTCCTTGCTTCACACTGAGTGTCAGGTGTTTTCTTCCAGCAAGAGAGAAAAGTGACCAAGACAATGTCCAATCTGACTGAAGAATTTCTGAGTACCCTGAGATTATACACTTCTAAGAGTTTGCAGGTGCTTGTGACATTGGATCACAAAGTACTGCAAGGAGCAAAAAAATAGAAGAAATTAAAGTAGCTCTGATTCAATAACAGAAAGCTAAGTTTTAGGTTTATGGAGGAGCAGGTGGAAGTGTTTGGTTGAAAGTCCTAGGTTCTTGTATTCCCACATATTAGTATGTGAAAGTCAGCACAGAGGGAACAATTCCAACATCCCACCAAAGACTGAGTTTTCTTTGGTAGAGCTCTTCCCTTTGCCCTTCATTCCTCCATGACCCTGCTGAAGACACACTCACTAAAATGTATTCTCAGACAATAGGAAAAGTGGATCATAACACACTTTGTAGTTATGAGGTGAAGATTATTCTTATTTAAGTAAGATGAACTCTTGTATAGGAGCATCCATTCATACTACATTAGAGCAATATGGGAGTTTAAATAAGTATCTCGTGTTAAGCTGTTGTGGTTTGTTTAAATGTCCCCACAAAGCCTCATGCAGTCATGAAGGCAGCTGAGTCTAGCATTTGTGATTGGCTCATTGTCTAGTGCTAGGATTGGCAATGTGAATGCTGCACCTGCTCAAATGCAGGTAGCTGGCACACAATATAAGGGAGGGAAGGAAGTGTACCTTCCCCTTTTTACCCTTTTTGCTCTTGTTGCTTGCAGCCGCCATGAACAGGTCCCCTTAGCCAGGCCACCCTGCCTTGGAGCCAGCTAAGTATGGACTGAAACCTCCAAAAACTGTAATCTAAATAAGCTTCTCCTTCTTTCATTTTGGGCATCTTGTTGTCTTTGCAACGAGAGAAAAGTAACCAAAACAAAAATCGGTAACAAGAGAGTGGGGTCATTGCTGTTATGTTTCCTGGCCACATGGCTTAAGAACGTTGGGAGTTAATTTGCAAAGATTTTGAGAGACTGGCCAAAAAGACAGTCCTTGTATGCTGTAAACTATATTGGAGACTCTGGTCAGAGCCTGAAAAATCAGAGTACAGATGGAAATGCTACTGGTTAAGATGAAGCTTAGGAGCCTCTATTGAGAAAGACTGCACTGGCTACTGGATTCCAGGTAGTATACTGTGTTTTGGCTGAAAGTTGTTCTGCATTTTGCTTCTGTTTAGAGGTATTATCTGGGTGGCAGAAAAATTTCAGTGCAGTCTACTGTTGGGATGATAGCATGGTTACTTCTGAGAGCTTTTGACCAGATCTATGTTGAAAATTTAGAGCAAAGAGTCAGTAGAGTAATTTGAAGCATTTGGCAAGATGGAAGGCTCCAGTGGAATTGAGGGTTGCAAAGATGAAACATAGATGAGCATACCTGTTTACAAGAACAGAACAATGGAAAAATGAACTGAAGTCTTTCACCTGAAGGGAAGAGTACATTTGAATTTCAGGAGATCCTTGCTTTTCAGTCTTGGCCCACCTCCTAAGATCATATTCTGTGGTAGCACCCTGTGATTCAATCACTCCTCCAAAAGTCTCACATATAATGGCATGAAGCTCTGAGAACACATCTAGATATCAACCATAACAGAGGGTATTTTTTCTTTAGTATTTATTTTTGTGCTCTTGATTAAAAATTAGATGGCTTAAGGTACCTGTGGTTGTTTCTGCAACCTCAGTTCTTTTCCATTGATCAACATGTCTGTTGTTTTGTTGATACTGTGCTGTTTTTATTTCTGTAGCTTTGTAGTATTCTGAAATCCAGAATTTTGATACCGTCTGCTTTGTTCTTATTGCCTGGATTGCATTAGCTATTCTTGGCCTTTCCTAGCTCTACGTAAATTCTAAATTTTTTTTCTAGTTTGACGAAGAATGCTATTGATCTATAGATCATTTTTGGTGATACAGTCATTTTGACAATACTGGTTCTGCCTAACCAGGAACAGGGGATGTCTTTTCATTCTCTAATGTCCTCTTCACTTTTTTTTTTATTCAGAGTACTACAGTTTTCATTATAGAAGATTTTCGCTTCTTTGATTAGGTTAATTCTTAGATGCTTATTTTATTTGGAGCTGATGAAAATACATTATTTTCTTGATATTTTCTTGGTTGGTTCATTGTGGGTATACAAGCATGCTATTGATTTTATATCTTGCTCCTTTGCTGAATTTGTTTATCTGAGGAGTCACTGGGTGCAGGATTTTTGGGTCAGGTATGTAAAGGACCATGCCTTTTACAAGTAAAAATAGTTTGACTCTTCTTTTCCTATATGTATTCCTTTTATTTTTTTTTCCATGCCTGATTGATGTGGAAAAACTTTCAAGTATATTTAACAGAGAAGGTGACAGTGCTCACCCTTTCTATTCCTTATTTTAAATGAAATGCTTTCATTTTATCCCCACTAAATATGATGTTGGCCATGCAGTTCGCCATAAGTGGTTTATATCAGTTAGGGATAAGGTCCCTCTTTACATATTATCATTAGTGTTTTTGTTATGAACTGATACTGAATTTTGTGTAAAGCTTTTTCCATGTCTGTTGAGATGGTCATGATTTGTCCTTTCTTCTATGATGTGGTTATAACATTTATTGATTTACATGTTAAACCATCCTTGCCTCCTTGATGAAACAAATTTGGTCATGATGTATGATACTTTTAATGATTTTTTTCCTCCTCTATTCAAATATTTTGGAGAAATTTTGCATCTATGTTCATTAAGGTGGTTATCCTGGAGCTTTATTTGATGGTACCCCTTTGAGTAAAACTGTTTTAGGTTACAGCAAAATTTACAAAATACTTCCTTCATGGAATTTACTTTCTCATTAATTCAATGTCAAAAATAGAGGAACGATGTGTAAAAGTTCTGAGAACATTAAATGTGGTCCCAGTACTGCTTAAATATGTGAAAAATACTTCTTAAAAAGCAAAAATGTTCAAGAAATATACCACCACAAGTTTTTATTGGTTCAAACTAACCAAGAGGTAACTATAAATTAATAGCCTATAAGTAGACCATGATAAAAGAAGCATAGTGAAGAATTTATACATTTAAATGCTAAATTAATTCTAAATTTCTATAGGAAATACATTATGATATGTAATAAACTTGTGAATCTTGACAGCATATGTTATAAAAAAGTAAAAGCTAGAAGTACATGCAAAGAATACATCTTCATTTTTGAGTCCTTTAGTAATATACTTAAAAATGTTGACTTTGCTACCTTCTCAACTTTTGCAATACTCTTTTCCCTGACATGAGAGTGATATTTTTGTAACTAGTATGTTCATGAGTGACTTAAAATATATCTAGACTTTACTAATCATTAAATGATACTTCAGGTTTGTTTTATTTGAGAAAAATAAGTGTTTTCAATATATTCCTTTTTTAAAAAATTATTTCTTTTTCTAAATTCATCTTTACATTCTCATGTTTCTCTAAAACAATGATCACTTTTCTTTTAGTCCTTCAATTTAGAATGTATAATTTTTGGAAAAATAGAGATACGTTAAATTTAAAAGTAATTTTGCAGATTTTTGTTTTGCTTTGCTTTTCTTGTTTTCACTTACATGCTTTTTATATCACATTTACTTAATTGCTAAATTATGTTAAATATCTTTAAATTCTTATCAGTATTTGTTTTATCACAAAAGGAACCAAAATATTACTAGCATTTCCCAGTACTGTAACAAAAACAAAGATGAGATGAGATGATAATCACTCTATTTCCAGGTGGAGGATGGAGTTCTGGAGAATCAAAGCTGTCATTTCCATGGCAATAAGGAATTAATAAAAATCATGTTATTGAGTGTTGGAGAGAACAAAATGCCCTGAAATTTCAGGATGGTTGTAAAAATAATCTTTGTGCAATTACAAATCCTTGGAAAATCTGTGAATGGTGTGGGTGGGGAGTGACCCTTTCCTGAACAAGCAACAGAATGAGCAATTCTTAAAAAAAAAAAAAAAGCACTAAATATTAGGAAAATTCAGATAGGTCCGATCTAAATACCATTATTTTAATCACACCCGAGAAGGAATTGGTGACACAATTGTCTATCATCCAACTGTTGTAATTTACATGCTGGTTAATCTAGCTGTAATCATTAGACACAGTTGACTCAGTTTATCTTTTGTTTTTTTTATTGTTGTTGTTTGATGAAAGTTGAATGAAAGAGCCATATCACGTATTCTGGTGGGTGAATTCAGTCACTATATATGTAGTGAGAACTGAAAAATTTGGCTAGCATTCTACTGTCAGGATTATAGCCTTAAGATAACAGTTATTACCCTGAACACTTTATAACCTGGTGGAAATGAAATCAAATTAACAGGACAATAAAATGCAGGGTGCTTTCTATGAATCTGGCAGTCAGAGCGAAGTTATACTCAATTAAAAAATTAAAAACGATGGCACTTCCAGAGTGCTGACTTTCACAGGGTCCACTGACAGCAAGTGTTCTGAGTTACAGTCACCTTGGGTTCTTTTAGGGTAAATCGGATTTTTTTTTTTTTTTTTGCACTGCACCGGAGATTGAACTCACAACCTTGCGCTTGCCAGGCAGGTGCTTAGGCCGCTGAGCTAGATCCCCGGCCCTAAATCGGATGCTTTTACTTTCATCAATTTACCTGGTCTAAGTCAGTTGCCTTGGTAAGCATAACACGTTTTCTATAGGTAACCGATAAAGATTCAAGATTTAGTCTGAATTGTTAACCTAAGAGTCTATTTCCCTTTGACCTTAATTATAGAATCATCCTTAATCAACTAGAAAAAAAATAAATTGAATACCCGTGGAAAGCCATGTGACATCAGCCTTCTCATGTGTTTCACACGTTTCTTGACTTCCTCATAGTTGGTAGGTGTGATTAGCCTCCAGCACACCTATGTGATCTCTATAGCCAAACTCAACCTCTCAGTTTGCCCACATTGATCACTTGATTATCCCTACCCCCAAATCTTGTTCATACTCAAATGCCCTTTTTCTCCTGGAATGTTTTGTCCTTACTTTCTCTTCACAGCCCAGTTTACATTCCAAATTTTTAAGATATAACTATTCCCCTATTTCAAGCCACAGTGATCCCATCTTACTTTCTAATGTTTTGCAGAACTGATTTCCCATGGAACTGATTCCCTGATACTTTGTATATCACATTCACTATTACCAGTTAACATCCCTTATGCTGGCTTTCCCTAAACTTGTTGAATTTTTCAGACTTTGTCTTATACTTGCTTTTGTTTGCTCTTTTTATAGTACAGAACCCTTAGTAAGTACAGGACCTTTCGCAAGCATTGAGAAGAGCAAAGCATTTTTAAAAATCATTTTCTTGTCCACTATGTTCTCTTTAGTTTTTAATGCTTTGTTCTGTAATGGTCAAAGTCATCATGACTTCCCCAGAATTTTATATTCAGTATTGAGATTCAGAGAAGCAAAATAAAGCTGTTCATGTATTCTAGGCATACAGTTCTGCCTCTGAGATAACATCTATTTTTGTAAGTAAAAGAAGAAATTTGTATTATAGGAATCACTATCTTGTGTAAGCAAGTGAGGGTCCATGTCATTGGCAACTGAGAAGATGAAGAAGGAGAAAGACAGAGAGAGAGGGAGAGAGAGAGAGAGAAATGGAATCCCAACTGAAGATTCTTCACATTTTGTGTTTATGTTTGATATTTCTTACATAGATATATTAAGTTCTCTTTACATTTCTAAACATAATGGGCCCTTTGCTGGCACTCCATTTCTTGGAGTGGTTTATTTTAAAACACTTAGCTCCATTAGAAAGAAATATGAATGTGTACAAAAATGAAAGGAGTTGTGCAAGAAGAGTGTTAGATGGTAAACAAGTACAGGAGAGAGATGGTAAACAAGTACAAGAGAGAGAGGTCAATGTAAACAACTATGATGTGCAGGAAGGTTGTGTATCACTGTTTGTCTCACAACATGGAAAGAGAGACTCCCTTCTTTTCCACTCTTTTGGAGTATGCAGCTATTTGAGAACATCCAAGATCAAATCATGCCTATCAAAGCTCCACAAGGCATCATCACTTTCCTGATGGCCAGGAGCCAGCACTGTCATCACTTGGTTTTGTGCTGCTTAGGACAGAAAATCTGATTGTTCAGCAACATGTAATCAGCTTAAAACAAATCTGGAAGATGTTACCCCGAGACGAGATGATATCCAGGCCCTGAAACTCTGAGCAGACAAAGAAAATGAAGGGTTTGCTTTCAGATAAAAAGCTTTATCTGTGGCAAGAAATTTGAGACATTGGAACAAGATTCAAGTCAATAAATTTAATAATGTTTCAAGAAACTGGAATAAACAACTCAACAAGCCAAGAAGATCCATAGAGCAGTGAGAGGTGCCAGGATCCAAATTTTAGAACCATAATCTTTGACTTCAGATTCCAGATATCACTTATAATGTGTTCCTCAGAGAAGGAACACTCCTGTGACAAGTAGAATTACTTTTCTGAAGCACCAAAATAGAAGTCTTAGGCATTGCACTGACTCACAATTTATATACAATATGACCTATGACCTTGGGTGTGTCATCTGTCTTCATTAACCTTTTTATCTTTACATGGGAAAGTAGGGATAGTGATATTAGCTCCACAAATCTTTTTTCATCCCTTTGTTTTTGTATTCTCTCCTCCTTACATCTCCTGGTAAGCTAATGTAACCTAATAGAGATTTATAATGTGACATTGGTTGGACCATAGAAAGCTGTAGGAAATACGTTAGCAAGAGACTACTCCCCAAAGTGTAAAAGTTAGCAAGAGATTACTCCTCAAAGTGTCAAAGTCTGCTATCCTTTAAAACAATACACCTTATTTCCTTTCATTCTGTACCTTTGCTCCCTTCTTTTTCCTCACAGGGGCTGGCATATGACTCCTGACTGTAGTGATTATCAAAGGCATCAGAATGGGAAAGTGTCAGAGAGATCACAGGGAGTTACAATATTTTGGGAAAAGGATGTTGATGCCCAAATGAAAATCATTCCCAAAGGCTATCTGGAAACAATGGCTTTGAATGGGTCTTGAAAGTTGATGAAAAGTAGCTAATGCTTATTGAGCACTAACGTTCATCAGATATCATGTCAATTACTTTATCTTTTTGATTTAATCATTCATCATCCCTTAAAGGAGGTATTCTGATTATTCTCATTTTTCAGATAATGAATCTGGGCACAAAAAGAGGTTAAAATTATTTGTCAGTACTTCGAGTGTAATGAATTGCAAAGATGAACCTTCAAGATCTAAACTCACAGATCACACTTTAACACATTGGTCCACTAAATACATGTGCTATTGTCCAGGCAAAGAAGGCAGCTGATTGAAACAGAACAAGTCACACAACCACAAAAGCATGAAAAGATTCGTGTTCAGACACTTAAAGTTTTTGGTAAGAATACAGGAGACATTATTGGAACGTTGCCTATGACTATGTCCAGAAATATTATGATTTGATGATTTACAAATGGTAGAAGAAATTTTTAATATCAACTGATAAAATCTCCTGTGTTAGAAAAATAAAAAAATTCTCTTATCCAGTGATTTCTCTTTCATTTGGCCCATAAGCCATCTGTTGTTTTAAGAAGGGAGAAACTAGAAGCAGAAAATGTCTTGAGTTTTTTAAAAATATCTTGGAAATAAGAAGCAAAACTTCAATTATTGTGTCTCTTTACTTGTGGCATAAAATGTTGAACTCAAAGAAAAGACTTGGATTAATTCCTCATTAGTAAGAGAAGGCCTTCTCAGATAATATAAAATAATACTACAGCTTGAAAGGAGGATCAGAGACAAAAGCAGAGAAGGGAAAACATTTTGCAGAGTTGAGTTTGTCAGAAAACAAAGATGAGAAGATGCGCTAACTCCAATAAAAGTCCAGATACCCACCGCGATCGGAAATTGATGCCGCAGTGCATAGAAATGGCTTCTCAAAACAACTATAGACAGATAGGCCATAGCTGCAGTATGTTTCCTGATGAGTCGAAGTAGACACAGGTAAAGGTTGTGTGAGAGCCAGAGTCAAGCAGGCTGTCTCCTGTGACTGGATGAGGCCAGAAAGAACACGCGATTGCAATAGGAAGAAACAAACAGAAGCAACAGGGCATGACTTCAGGAGTAGAGGATACACAGCGCGATCTAGATCTTCACAGCTGTCGGTGTGAATGACTGCTGTCAACCTGAGTTGGACAGATTGATTCTTCTTGTCCCAAATGAATCCTGGCATCTTTTGCCCATTTGGTCTTAACGCTAGTAACTCTTTTCTTATACATTGAGTGTAGGCATAAGATACTTCATGGAAATTTAATTTTAGCATATAGTGAAGGAATGCTGAGAAAGAAAAATAAGTTCAGTTATAGAAAAATCGAACTTTGTGTATGTCTAAATGTGGGCCTTGGCATTTCATGTTTAGTGCACATGTAACTGTTTGGCTTGATTTTGATTTTGATTTCTAGAATGTATTAGTCAATTGTGAATTCTGATATAGGCTTTGGAAAAGCAGTCTAGTGGATGAGAAGAGATGAAGCTAAAGTAAGAAAGAAGCAAGCAGTAAGTCCAGCATGGGAGCAGTACTAACCCTTACAAGCATGCATTTCCTATGAATGAACAATGTAGTAATTTTACACATGTGTAGTCACATATTTTTTCAATTAATCTTCCAACTGTGTTTGTCTCTTTGTCGTGCTTCCTGTGTATGACAACTGAAGCACTTTTTTTTCCATCTGTGGACTCCTTACCTCATGTATGAATTTGGTAGACAATTATTCCAGCCCTTGATTGGACTGGTCGTGACTGCTCTAAAATCTTAGGGTGATTCTTATGTCAAGACATTCTTCCTTCAACTGATCCTTTTCAATTCAGAAAAAAGTATTCTTTTTCTTCCCATTGAGGTATTTTATTTGTATGTTTTGCATCCCTAGGAAAAGAATCCCAGGATTTTCCCCCCTGTGTGTTTTTATCATGCTTTTTCATGTTCCATGATGCCAGCTGAGGTGCTCAATACAATGAAATCAAACTGATGGGATAGGAGCAGGCTATTCTGCCATTTTTCAAGGTCTTTTAGTTGCACATCAAGCATGGGGCTGACCACACCATACTTGTTTAATCTGCCTGTGAGATTCATAACAATTTTATATATATATATATATATATATCCTGTGATCATCAGTGATTTCAAATTTGCCTATGTAACCTTGCTTCATCATCACAGTTAAGAAACCACATGAAGACTTTAGAGCACAGCCTAATAAGGATCTGGCACTTGCTTCTCTTTTCGGCATTGTTGAGACTCTTGAGAGCATCAGCCAGGACATTCATGCGCACCGTTATGCCAGTACAGAAAGATGGCAGAAAGAACGCTTTTGTTTTTTAAGAACTCCTTAACTCTTTTCAGTCACTAGGTACTGTACATCCCCGTTGATATAATTCAGTTGTACAGCACACTTCTCTAAGGTTTCCCATTGTATTTACTTCATTTAAGTTTATTTTCCGGAATTGAAAATCTTAGCCAGACAGTTTCATTTCATTCTAAATTTCAAAAATAGAATGATGTTTGCCACTATTGACAATTCAATCTAATTTAAATTGCTATTTGAAATAGCTATAACTTTGTGCAATGATAAATTTTCTTAATTATATTTTTATATGTTAATATAGCTTACATACTTAAAATTTTTTATGTAATCCTTAATTCTTCAAAGTTTCATTTTTATTGTATCCATACATCTCAGCAGCTTTTTAATAACTATGTATTTTCTTTTTCTCTTGTATATATCTTACTTTTGTATTGCTTTACAGGATCTCTAAGATATATAATTCATCTAGACTCAGATTTCTTTTTTTAATTTTACTGGTACATTTTAGATGTGTATAATGATAACTTTCATCATGAGGAGTTTGTACCTATTCATGACATATCTTGTATCTTCTTTTTTTCCTATTTCCCTATCCCCCTTTCAGCCCCTCTTCTCTTTATTTACAAAAGTTTTATTTCCTTTTTCCTTCTTTTTTCTTGTCCTTTTTTCCTTTCCCTCTCACCCAGTCCTTGTTCCCATTCTCATTTGAACACTTTTCCCATTTCCCATTAACTATTATTACACTTTCAGTTTCTCACGCCAGAAAAACTTCGAGGTATTTAAACATATGTGCTCAATTTATAGTTAAGATTATGATGTAAAGGTGAATCAATTTAGCTAGACATGTTTCAAGCTTATCCTTCTTTATAGCAGAGTAGTAATCCACTGTATTAAAAAAAAACACACTTCTTCCTTAGCCACTCATCAACAGATGGGCATTTGAGCTATTTCCAAGACTTAGTTATTACAAATTTTACTGCTAGAAACATGGATGTGCATAAATCAATATGTTTTTAAATCTTTTGAGAAGATATCAAGAAGGGGAATAGCTGGGTCAGATGGAACCTCAAGATTTAGTTTTTTTGAGGAATCTTCACACTGATTTCCACAGTGATTGTGCCAGTCTACACTCCCACCAACAGTGGAAAAGGGTTCCTTTCCCCCACAGTACTGCCAGCATTTGTTGATTTCTTCATGATAGCCATTCTTTCTGAAGTGAGATGGAATTTCAGTGCTGTTTTAATTTGCATCTTTTGAATGACCAATGATTTTGAACATTTTTTCACATAATTGCTATTTCTACTCCTTCTTTTGAGAAATATCTGCTCATTTAAGATGTCCATTATTAGATTGGGTCTTTAAATTTGAGCAATATGATTTCTTTTACATCTTCATATATTCTAGATATTAGTCCTTTTCTAAGGAATAGCTGGCAAAACTTTTTTCCACTCTGTGAGTTGTCTCTTCTCTCTGTTGATTGCTTTGTTTGTTGAGCTAAAGCTTTTTAATAACATGAAATACCAGTTGTTGACGCTTTGTAGGATTTCCTGTGTGATCAGTTATGTTCATAATGTATTCACCTCCATGTATATCTTCAAAAGTTCTATCTGTTCTCTATTCCAGCAGATTTAGTGTTTCTGTTTTAATATTTAGAACTTTGATTCATTTTGATTTTAGTTTAGTGCACAGTGAGAGACATGGGTCTAGTTTTATTCTTTGGTATGTGGAAGGCCAGTTTTCCCAGCATTATTTATTAAAAAGGATTTCTACCAGTGAAGGTGTTTGTCTCTTTGTCAAAGATAAAAGTGACAACTAGCTATATAATTTTTCTCCACTCTGTGGGTTGTCTTTTCATTTTGTCAGTGACTTCTTTTGTTGTACAAAAGCTTTTTAATAAGGTGAGATTCCATTTATTGATTTTTTATTGTATTTCCTGTGCAGTCTTGGTTTTGCTCATGAAGTCCTTGCCTACAGCTAGGTCTTCATGATTTCTACCTATTTTCTGTTCCAGTAGATTTAGTGTTTCTGCTTTAATATTTAGATCTTTGATCCATTTTTACTTCAGTTTTATGAATGGTGATAGACATAGGTCTAGTTTTAGACCATCTTTGGCATGTGGAAAGCCAGTTTTTCCAGCACCATTTATTAGAGACTATCTTACTTCCAGTGAACATATTTGGCTCCTTTGCCAAAGAGAGTTTGGTTTAGTGTGTTTGTAGTGGCATTGATCTTCAGGTTTGTTTTTTGCCAATACCATGCTGATTTTATCATAGTAGCTTTGTAGTATAATTTCAGGTAAGGGATTGTGATGCCTCCTGACTTGCTTTTGTTGCTCAGGACTGCTTGCTATTCTAGGTTTCTTCTGGTTCCACATGAATTGTAAGAGTGTTCTCTCTAGTTCTGTGAGGTATGCTAATAGTATTTTGATTGGCATTGCATTAAATATGTATAGCAGTTTTGGGTGTAGGACCATTTTCACTAGGTTAGTTCTTCCTATCCATGAGTAGGGTATATCTTTCAATTTTCTGATATCTTCTTTGATCTCCTTTCTTCAGAGTACTGTAGAGTTCAATGTATAGATCTTTTACCTCTGTTGTTAGATTGATTCCTAAGTACTTCATCTTTTTGGATGCTATTGTAAAAGGTGTGGTTTCCCTAATTTCTCTCTATGTGAGTTTGTTGCTTGTGTACAGGAATGCTGTTGATTTTTGAGTGTTGACTTTGTATAGCTAGTTGTCCCTTGGACAAAGGGCTTATATCTAGAACATACAAAGAATTGAAAAAAATCAAACACCCAAAATTCAAAGACCCAATCCAGAAATGGGTATCTGAGATGAATACACACTTCTCAGAAGAAGAAATATATATATAGCAAATAAATACATCAAAAAATGTTCAACATCAATTGTCATTCAAGAAATGCAAATTAAAACAACACTGAGATTCCATCTCAATCCACAAAGAATGGCCAAGATCAAGAAATCCACCAATAACAAATGCTGGAGAGGCTGTGGGGAAATAGGAACCCTTTTCCACTGTTGGTGGGAGTGTAGACTGGTGCAACCACTATAGAAATCAGTGTTGAGATTTCTTAAAAACTGTTATTAGAGGTCCCGTTTGACCCAGTTTTTCCCCATCTGGGTATCTTCTCAGAAGAATTAAAAATATCATTCCACAACAATACATGTGCACCTACATTTATAGCAGCATAATTTGTAAGAGCTAAATCTTGGAAATAATGCAAATGTCCATCAACCTAAGAACAGATAAAAAAAGATGTGATTTTTATATAATGGAATGCTACTCAGTCATAAAAAAGATAAACTTGAGACATTTTTAGGTAAATAGATGAAACTCAAGACCATACTTGTAAGTGAAATAACCCAGGCCCACGTGTGTAAACATCATATTGTCTCAGTAATGTGAGAATTTGAAATAGCAAACAAGATCTAAAATATATAATAGGTCTTTTCAATAGGGAAGAAGCAGTTGAAAAGAAAAAAATACTGTGGTGGAAGAAAAAAGTAGAAGGAAAGGAGGAAAAAAATATACATATAAACACAAGAGAGTTAAGAGAATTATATAACTGGTTTCTCTTGGTTCATAGAGGGGAAAGATTTGTGCTAGTAATTTTTTGGGCAATGTTTCATGCCTGTCTTATATTCTGAACAAGTACTGTAAATATATCAATATGCAATGTGTTGATTATTGTTACTATCTTACTAGCCTATTTTGATACTCTTTATGGAGTTCTTACATTTTTCTGCTTAAAATAAAAAATAAATAAAAGATAAGGTAACTGAGTCTGTTTGGAGTTGTTTCTGCATCTTCTAATCTTGATCCTCAAGTATGTTTTCTTACCAGTAACATGACGATTTTTATCACACTAGCTTTGGAGCATGATTCAAGTCAGGGATTGTGATGTCCCCACCTTGCATTTTTGCCCAGAATTGGTTTTGCTTTTTTAGGTTTTTGTCTGGTTTTAAATGAATTTTTAGACTATTTTGTCTAATTCTGTGAGATACGCTCTTGGTATTTTGATCAGAATTGCATTAAATCTGTATAACAGCTTTGGAATTATGGTAATTTTCATGATAGACTCAAATTTATTAAATCTGAAATATCTATAATAATAGTTAAATTTTTAATAATTATTTAGCAAATGCATATGTAGTACTTGCTGTGTTTTACATTCTGAATATTTCACAAATACCAAAGATTCCTAAAGTGTAATGATTGAATTTATGAATTTTCAACTTTACAACAGTGCGAAAATGATATGAATTCAATAGAAACATGTAGAGGTTAGACATGGTTTCCACATTTTTACAAATTATTGTTTTTTAAATTATTAGTACATCTTTGTAGTATATAATGGCTCAATTCATTCTGGGGAGTTGACATATGTGCATAACACGTTAATTCCTTTTGCTTCTTCTTCCTTTCCCCTCCCTTCACGCTCCCTGCATCTCCAACTAAAGCACTATCAATTTGAGTGAATAAAGTTCTAAAAATATAAGTTTTGAAAATTTAGTGCAAGGCCTCAAAAATCTCATAAGTACTAACTTACTTCAACAGAATGATAGCTGATGCTCTGTCTTATGACAACACATTAAGAAGATACTAACAGGCTTGCCAACCATCAGTGTGACTAGCCCATAGGACACATATTATTTACATCAGTCCAGGGGTGTCACAGGGGCCTAGACTAGGGCAAAACTGAAAGATGCGAATTAATCTCTGACATGTTCTCTTTCAGACTCCTCTCTTCAGCACAGACTCTCCTTGGATGACTCAAATTGACCACGGAGAGTTTTATCAACCTCTTTCTACTCTGAATAAAATATGCATTATATAGTAGTAACTTCCATTTACATGGCATCTGTCCTTTTTCCAGTCCAGGCTTTATGAATTCCAAGGTGAACACCTGCTAATCGAAACCTGAAACTGGTATAATAAAAAGTGGAAGGTGACAAGATAGGGCAACATGAGGAGCTTCCCTTCACCACAGAGTGACCTGGACTGTATATATTATACATTTTCCCACATATGCTATTACAATATGGAGATTTGGATAGTGATTACAATGGCTGGCAATTTCTGTTCTAGAAAATTTTCATGCTTTCTAATAGCAATCCTTGGAGGTAGATGACATTATTATTCCATTTTTGAGGTGAGAAAACTGAGGCTGAGAGGTTAATTTTCTCAAATTCATGGTCCTACATAGTGACTGAAAGTGGATTTTATCATAAAATTCTAGTCTATTTGTACTATCCAATATTTCATAATAAACATTCAAACAACTTACTGGCTTAAAACAACTTTGTCTTACTCATGGATTGATGGGCCAGGAATTCAGGAAAAGTTTGACATGGTGGCCTACCTGTGATCCACCTGATGTCAGGAGATCTGCAAGGGCTGGAATCCTCTTCCAAAAGGGCTTCCTCCCCTTCATGTTTGGTGCCTCCAAGCTACATTCCTCCTAACTCATATCCATATTGCATCTCACAATCCTTGATCAGGGATTCTCACAGCAGAGAATTTTACAGTTTCACTTCTTCCATGAAAGCTGACCTTTATGAGAAAGTATTCTCAGACAGAAGGGGCAAAACCTGACAATCCTTTCAAAGAATATCCAGGACATGTATATCAGCATTTCTGTCTATTCTACAATCAAAACGTTCAAACTCCAGCTCAAATTGACAAAGAGGGAACACAGAACTTACCGTCAGTGGGAGAAATGTCAAACCATAATTGATAACCAAGCATTTCAGTCAAATTTTGGCTGGAATTGGTGTCATTTGTAGTGTCTTCTGGCCTGGACATCACAGTTGTCTCCATTGTATGACTGACAATTGAGGTTGGCCATTGGTCAAGAGCTCAAATGGACTGTTAACCAGGATGTCTACCCTACACAAATTTCACCATGTACATCCTCACAGCATGATAGCAGAGAAAGGATCTCAACAGCTGTCATTACATGAGACCCAGGAAGATACTGTAAAGCTCTGCTTCTATCTACTGGTTAAAAAGATATGCTAAAAAAGATGTGATATTGGTATAGACAGTGAGTTTTGGACTTGGACCCAAAAGTACAAGCAACAAAAGCAAAAATTCTAAAGAAAAGTATTTCATCAAACCAAAAATGTTTTTACACAGTATGGGAAACAATTAACAGTGTTGAGAAAAGATTTAAATATTAGAAGGAATGCTTTAAATTTATACATTCAATAAGGGCCTAATACCTCTAGCCAAAAAAAAAAAAATCTTCTTAGACAGTGGGCATGGGACCTGAATAAACAATTCTCAGTAGAAGCTATGAAGGCCAACAGATTTATGAACATGTATTCAGCATCAGTAATTATCAGGGAAATGCAAAATCAAAACCACAATGAGAAAAAGACACAACAAGATATCTTACACTTGTTAAAAAAATTACTATTAAATAACTGAAAGATAGCAAATACTGGCAAGGATGTGGATAAATGAAAACCCTTATACACTGTTGGTGGGCATGTAAATTACTGCAACCATTATGGAAAATAATACAGAAGTTTTCTCAAAAATTCCTACAAGTACAGCATGTAGTCCAGGAACTTTCTATATATTACCAAAAGGTATGAAATCAGTTTGATAAAGATATAACTACACTCCCACATTTACTGCATCATACTTATAAATAGCCAAGTTATGGAATCAGAATTAGTATCCATCAGCAGGTGAAAGAATAAAAAAATGTTCTATATATACCATTCAACCTTAGGAAAAAAGAAAATTCTGTCATTTGCAACAACATGGACAGAATTAGTGATCATGTTAATTGAAATAAGTGAGGCACAGAAAGCCAAGTAATACATGTTCTCACTTAAAGATGGAGACTGAAACAATAAAATTCATGAAAGCAGAGGGAAGAATTGGATTTACAGAGGATAGCGGTGGAGGAAGTGAGGCAATGAGTGTCAAAGAGTATAAAAGTTTGGCTACACAGAAAGAATTTTTTAGTTCTGTTGCACAAAGTGGTGAATATAGTGAAATGATAGAACAGTGTACAACTCAAATTACTAAGAGAGTAAATTCAAATGTTCCCACTATGAAAAAAATTAAGCATTTGAAGTGATGGATATGTTAGGTCCTGTAATTTGAATTAATTAATCCACTTTGTACTTATAAATCATAGCATCACATTTATCGCATAAATTTATGCAATTATTAATTGTTAACACACAATTTTATAAAAGTAGCAGCTTAGATTCATGGGAAGAGTTGTTAGAATTCCCCTCTTGGTATTGGTGTCTCCCAATTTCTTTGACAGATACAAGGTCTTTTCATTCTATATAACTAAACATGCATTATGTTTAATTGTGGCCTTGAATTCACTTCAACAATATTGCTTTTCTTTCATGTAAAGAAAGGGAATCATTTATTGTATCCAAGTATAAATGAAGCCTCAAATTGAGAAGTCTTTAGCAGAAATAATTTTAAACATATGAAATGTTTAAAATGCAACCACCTTTGACAAACAAAAATCACAATTTCATATAATTCAACTTTATATTTTAGGTATCTATCAGCATTAAGATGTGCCATAAAAATCTTTACATTTTCTCTTAACTTTATAAGGAAGAGGATATTTTATGCTACGTTAAGATGACCAAATCAGCATTTCTAACTTTTTGTTTTATATATTCCTCTGTACATTCTTGACTCTCCTATGACCATCAGTTCTCTGAGTTCATGTGGCAAATGCTTAAATTTGGCACAAACCTGCTCCCCAACCTTATTCCTGAGGGAAGAAATAAGGTCAATCCACTGAGTCAATAGCAGTGAGAGTGTTCTCCTCCATACTGAATCTTTTACTTTTTCTTTGTATCTTTCCCAGGGTTGCTCCCCACATGAAAGACCCATCTTATAATTTACTCCTAACTGGAAAGCTTTTCAATAATAGATCCCTTGTGAAGCAACCCACAACCTTTAAAATGAGGGAAAGTAGCCAAACCTCAGCACTCAGAGCTGACTACTTGTTGAGTTGGTATATTTTAGGAAGGGATTATTGTGTGTCAATAACTTTCTCATACTATGGGTTATATCATATAAAACATTCAACAAATGTAAATTAGTAGCAGCGAAGTGATTATGGCTACAGTTCTTCCTCCTTTGTCTTTCACTTCTTAAACAGTATTCACTGAAATAAATAAGTTCTCTATCTTTACAGTTCAGAATTTTTTAATACTTAATCATATATTATTCAAGACTCTGGACACTGAATACTGGTGAACAAGTTTCATTTCTCCTACATAAGATTTTAAATCTAACATGGGAGTTTGGGACATGTGCATGCTATTTAAAACAGAACATTCTGGTAATAGCACTTCTGACTCCAGAAAACTAGAAAAGATAAAACTCTAAGTGGGAATTGAGGCAAAATGGATTGTCTCTACCAGTAATGTCCTACAGAGTATTACTACAGGGCGCAAACTCCCGATATCTAGTAGAAGAGCAGGGCTGCTGACTAACAGCTCTGTCTTTGAGGAAGTCTGGGCTGTGCTTGGTGTTTGGGCTGAGATACAAAACAATTTCTCTATTTTCCCAAATAGTTCACCCCTCCCTAATTATAGCTCTCAGATGAATGTTTTGTTACCACCAGAAAGCAGGCAAAGCAGGAAGGAAATAATCAGGCATTTTCACTTAGAACACTGAATTTTAATACCATTTTTCCTCTTGCTAACAGACCTTTCAATTTTACTTCTTACATGTTTTAAGTATGATCAATTTTACTTTTCAAGATATTATTCTTCATCCATAAAATTACACAAAAATTGCCATAAACATCCTGGCTGAAAAGGAACAATCATATATTTTTTTAAGAAAAAAATAACCTCCATGTTTATAGAAATAATAAAGCCTATGCAGTACTTCTTTTAAAGATCTTGCTCTAAACAAACTGAATTATTCATGCATAGAATTGTACAGCATTAGAACACCTGTTTTCAATCATGCATAATGTAAAATCACTCATTACCTCACAAGAGCCTCGACATCTCCAGCAATCAAATGGCATTGAAACAGCAAAACAGGTGCCTGGCAGGTGGAGCCAAGCAGATGTTTTGAGCTTGCATGCCTTTTCTTGTACAGGTGTGATGATCTTGTTTTCAAATGCATAATTGCTATTTAAATAGGTAATATTTAATTCTTATGTACTTTAATATTTATTTTTGCTTCTTCAATTCCTCTCCCTCTGCCACTGCCTGGGCTTGAGGTGGATTTGAAAGCTTTCAGGATCTGTAAGGTGGAGTGACGCCAGTGGAAGGTGCAATTCCACTGTCTTAGACAGTCATCGTAAAAAAAAAAGCCTCTGCTTTAAAATTACACAGTTTCTGGGCTAGCATATAAAGTTTCGGCAGCATGACTAACTACTGAAAAGGAAAGTGAAAGTTACTTTTCCTTGTTAGATATCATCCAAAAGTCATATTAACTGTTTCTACTGTGCATACCAAGGATTATAAATTCATTTGATGCAAATCTGTGAGTGCAAATCAGATAGAGAATATCTTTCTTTAGCTGCCAATACATACTTTATTGAACTTCTACAAAGATAACTCTGTGTGTATCCTCCTTGTGAAGCATCAAACTGCATTTGCTTAAGCATGTTTTAGTAAAACATCTTTAAGTCTCAGCTGGAAATAGGGTTTTCACTTCGTACTAGATTTATCCAATATAAATTCAGTGAAGCGGAATAAAAAATACAACTTTCAACAGGGGGTGTTGCAGGCACCTTGTTTCTCTGTCTGTTCTTTTTCTTTTTAATAATC
>RJWT010004299.1:0-33768 GCA_004365215.1 Cuniculus paca | reverse complement strand
ATCTATTCTGTATCTTCTTTATCCTTATTCAGCATTTCAGTTAGTTTTCTTTTTACTGATGGGATGATGGGATGATCCAAATTTCATTCCTGCAGGGTCAAGTTCCCTAGTGGTCCTGTTTTTATTGGATGGATCTAGTTTCCCACTGCATTTGCTATTCAATGTGGTAGACTCCATAGAGAATTCTTTGTGTTCCAAACACAGTATTTCTTGACAAAATTTAGTACCAGAAAATAATTTAGCTTGATAATTTGGGATCAATCACTTCTTTTTTCAATGGTTCAATCACAAACAAAATGAGCCAAGTGGTGTCAATTCCAGGATAATGGAATCTTGTATATGCTGATTAAAAGTATCTTTTGCTTGGAAAATATTTCCTCTAAACAAGCAGAAAGACAAAGTTTGAGGGATAGCTTGTTACAGCTTCTTAACAGTGGATCCTTTTTATTTTCTTCCTTGCTGTTGCTGGCTCTCACACTTGCACTACCAGTTTCAATATAGTCATGAGTGAGTGCCTGTGGAGTTCATATGCCTTCTTTATCTTTATAGTATTCCTCACACTTTTCTTGATTTGAGGTAGACAGAATCATAGTTCTCAAGTATACCCATACCCCAATTTCAGGGAACTGTAAATGTGGTAGGTTACATTTCAAATTCATCCATAATTAAAGCCTCAGACCTTAAAATAGAGAGATTATTGTGGATTACTTGGGCCCCAACTAATTGCATCAACACAAAAAAGCGGAGAACTTTCTCTTCAGCAGAAGATAAAGATTCTTCAGAAGAGAATCTGAAAGCATGAAAATCAATCTTGTGCCATAGCTGGTTTGCAAAAGAAAAGACGAAAAGAACAATGTTGGAAGGACTGTAAGTGACTGTAAGAAGCTGAGAATCTCAGCAGCAGCCACGAAGGATAAGGGGACCTCAGGCCTGTATCACCAAGCAACTGTATTCAGCCAAAAACTTCAGTGCCTAGAAGCAGTTTCCACCCCAAACAGTTTTGCAAGAGATTCAAAGCAATAACCCATTCAAGCCCATCTAGATTTCTGATCTACCAGGCATTGCAACATATATTAAGTGCCTGTATTGCAGGTGAGAGGATAACATTTTTCCAATTGCAAATGATCACTTAATGTTCCAACACCTCACCCTTGTGTTTCTAAAAGTTAATAAATTCAACAAATTTATTAATGAGCAATTTAGATTTTTTTGGAATAGTAAGAATTGTTACATTTGCATTTGCATTATTTTTAAGCCAAGTTTGCAGTAATTCATCATGCTGACATAGAAGGCTGATAGCTCATCTTATTCTGCTTCGGCATCTCCAAAGATCAAAAACTAAGTCCTCAGTGAATTTACCTCTGACATTTGGTAAGGAAAAGCCAGTCAAATTGACCATACAGTCAGAAGCTCTTCCAACCCAAATATTTACCTCAAAGGACAGAACAAAGCCTCAATGCATGGCCCAACTTGGGTCCCAGTTTCTCAGAAAACCTTCTTCAGCATAAACAGCTCAAAAGGACTTCAAATCTGAGCAATTTTAGTAAAATTGGCTCTGGGGCTCCTTTAAGCAGCAATGATGCCAGAAAGAATGTTCAAGACATGAAGTAGCTCCAGGGCTAGAATGAGGAAAACAGTCCCTTAAATGTAGCCTAACAAACAAATTTGCTGTATTACTTAGGACTACTTTTTTTTTCTCTTCTATTCATTGGTTAAGTTAGTTCGCCCATATTCCAGGCTATACTCCATGTGTATCCCTTAGCAGAGGGGGAAATCTTCAGTGTTGATGAGTGTGACTAGAGACTCCGTAATGTGATCTCTGAGTCTTTCAATTTCAATTAGTGACTGCAGTCATCCCATTCCTTTGACTGAGATTTCAGGCTATCACAGATTCACTCACTGTTACCCCTCACACCATGGAATTTAATGTTTTCTCACCGAAAACTAGTTTTGAGACCATGTAATTGCACAAAACAGATGAAAGTTCAGACTGGAGTGTTTAGCTATTTTCTCCCTCCACTGAGAATGACAGAGAAAAGAAGGATAAAATGTACATTTCAAGAAGGCATAGTCAGTCAGTCTTATGCTGTTTTGTTGTGGATGGGATGGAGAAGACAGATGGAGATAGAAAGGGAGAGAGAATATACAGAAGGAAATAAAAGGAAAGTATATGTGTAGTGAGAAGGTATAAATGCTCCTTTGAGCATTTGCTGACAAAGAAATATAAATTATAAAGGCATGGTTCCTTTTGAAGGGAGGATAGTTTTGGGTGAGAGAATAAGGGAGGCCTTAAAAAACGGGCTTACCTGTTGGAATTTTAACCCATATGTAACAGGAAAATCAATACATGTCAATAAAAGAACAAATTCCTTGTGTAGACATCACATTTTTAGATTTGTTTCTGAGGACTACCTATGAGTTAGCTGAAACACTCATTTGGAATCATGTGAATTATTCTAGTTTCAAACATGTGCAATAAAAACGTTTGAGCCTGTGTAATTAAGCACTTTATATATTAGGTCACCAAAGACTTTATAGGGTAAACTGTAGAATTTATAGGATAAATGGTAGCACTGTTTATTTTACAGGATTCTGAAATGGAACATCAGAGATATGATTGTCTTGGTTTGAATCTACTTGACTAGGGAAAGGTTTAGCTTAGTTGCAGAAACTTAGATGATAACACGGCCAAGAATGATAGCCACAGTGATAAAAAGGAAGAGGTCGACATGGGAATGTAAGCACTGCAAGGGTCCATGGAAATTCAGGAAGGTCATTGGATGTTTTATTACAGAGTACTTTAGATACTATAAGTCTGCACTTGACATGAGAGGAAAATATGCCTTCAGAAAAGTAGAGGAGTTGGTTTGCACAAATAACTACATCAAACATGATACCACAGAATTTTTATGTTATATATTATCTTCACATTGTAACATTCTCATTGACCAACTATGATGCAATCTAACAATTTTGTATATATATGTACTGTATGTATTTGTGCATATATATATACGTATACATGATATGTACCCCTTTATATATATATATGTAAAACCAAGAGGCACTTCCAGTAATCTGGCAAAAAGGGAGCATTAATACGGTATCTAAGCTAAAAAATAACAAAAATAAATACAATGTATCTATTACGTTTTTCTGTATAGATTCTACCTTTTACAAAACATTTATTAGCAATTAATGATGTTTCTTAACAAATACTTGTGGTAGGATGATACCAGGTATTGCTACATATATTAAGTGCATATAATACAAGTGACAGGATAACATTTTTCCAATTGCAAAATGATCACTTATGCTCCAATACTTCACTCTTGTGTTTCTACAAGTTAATAAATTGGACAAATTTATTAATTAATGAACATATTTAGGTTTCTTGACAGTAATAAGAACTATTGCTAAAATTATCAGCTGTAGGGAATGTCACAAGGGTATCCCTATGGAGTCACTTTGGTTGACAGTTTTTTGAAAATATTGTTTTCTACGAAAACTAACTTAGATTAATTCCATACTCTCTGATTTACAAATATTGTATGAGGTCAAGAACTTAAGACATGCTAAATGAGAACGATATAATGATTTTTTTTTGGTCAAGATGAAGTAATTGTTCAAAACAACTGCTCAATCAAAAATCAGAATACATTTTCATACCAGAAATCAAATCAAATTAACCAAACTAAGCAAAACCAAAACCACTCTGGATTAAAATAAAGTTCTTTTAGTTTCCTATGCTAATGTCATTATAGAAAACCAAGGAGAATCTTGTCTTCACTGTGTTGCATTCAGAGTCCCAGCGTATTTATAAAAGCACCAATTTTCATTTTGTGCTTTGTATGATAAAAATCTCTTGGAAGAAATATCAAGATGTAGGTTCAGTGATATTTATTTCCAGTGCTTGTCAACTAATAAATTGTCCTTTATGGAGCAAAAATTGTATGCATTCTTATGTGACAATATATTAAGACATAAACTGACACTCGTGAGAAAAGTTAAGCCAACATAATATGCTAAAAGTTCCATGCAAATATTTTATAGAGTATAAAAATTAGTCATTTCTTAAACTAATGAACAAATATATATTAAAAGTCAAGCCATTAAAATCTCAGTAACAGGTAATATATAGATATGTTAGTATTATTAAGAATAGCAATACTATAGAACTAGATTATGCTTATAAATAGCTAAGGTAAAATACACAGATTTGAGTCAAAAAATAAGTTGAAAATTTTAAAAAGAGATGTGGTAGAAGAAACTCTATCAACCAATAAGTAATATTCACAAAAAGAACATTTTAAAGTTATTTTTAATGTTACATTAATAAACAGAGTATTTTTCTATAATACGGGGAACAAAACAACTAGATTAAAAATCCTTCCCTTCAAAAGTGTTCAAGCAGCAGTTTCCAGTCTCTAAAGTCTAATTCACATCCAGAAACACATGTAAGTGTTCAGTATAGTAAGTGGAGTAAGGCTGAACTATGAGCCCAGTATGTGATTTTAGTCCAAAGTAACTAACAACCAAATTGGTTTCTCACTGAGATGGAGGGGCATCTTGGAATAGACTGAGTTTTATGTAGTATTTAGTCCCAGTCCTTAGCTCTGCAGATTTTTCTTCTCAGTGCATGGACAGTGAAAGCAGAGGTCATTTAGATCTTGATGCAAAAGTCATTCTTTTTTCCTTATTATGGCAGAGAGAATTTCTGATTATTATTTTTCACTAAAATTTAGAGGAGTGAAACTGATGAGAAGCCATACTTTTCTCCTATCAGTATGATTTGGGTTTCCGGGTTTTGTTTTTTTTATTGTTGTTATTCATTTTTTATTTTTTCTTAGAAGAAAGAATTCTTTGCTGTAGTTTAATTTGAAAGAGATACTTTCAGTGACACTAAAAAATTAAGCATGAAACTTTAAAAGTATTTTTGAAAATGTTTGTAAGTTTCCATTTGATGAATGCAGATGAATGGTTAACCAACGGGTCAGTGCTTCATCTATGAAAGTTAATTAATAATGCTCAATTTTATTTTTGTTGTGAAGCATCTGGGTTTTAACTGGGTTAGAGTTTAGTAAAATAAAATCTACAGTAATAGACCATTTAGTTTTACAACCTAAGCCATGACAACTTGTTGTATAATACATTATTTTGTCTTGGAATATCTCAGAAAAGCTTAGATTTTAATTTTAACACTTACATTCTTGGAGTAAATGTATTTTTATCAATCTTATGAATTTATTGGAACTTTTATGAAACTTTTCCCATAAAAGGCAATAGAACATTAGAAAAATAAATTTCCAACAATTTTGTTACAAAATATTAAGTCTAGTTATGGCAAAATATTCAATATCTCAGTGTCATGGAAAGTCATTTTATGAGTCTCAGGTTAATTTAATAAAACTTTTTAACAGAGTTTTGGTTCAAGAAAAATAAAAAATTTAAATATATTGGTAGTGCTTGTATATGAAAATTTAACATTACTATCTTGCAAACAGGTTGTTCGGCTAAATTATTTTCATAATTAAAGGACCACTTGACGTGAAGCAAAGAGAAAAAGTTTTGGAAATGGACACATTCAGCATCTCTTATTTATAAGGAGAAGGGTTGGCTTTTCTGTATACCACTACTCTTTGGAGAAGAAATCCAGGTATAAAATATATGACAATGTAATCAAACTTAAAAATGAGATATAGAGAACTAGCTGCCTTTACATAAGATATCAGGCCTACTCTCACAACCTTAAGCATATGTCAAAATCCAGTGTTACTTTCCATCCATACAAAGTTCCATATACTTTAAGGTCTCATCCACATTAAAATAACTTATATTGGATTAATAGTTTTGAATCAGGGGGCTGAGTTCCACCAAGTAATTAAAGTCTTAATCACCAGTTTGGTGTCTTCAAATGCAGGGCGCATGCACACACACACACACACACACCCCTCTGATTATTTTTGTTACCACTGTTGACCTATTAGAATAATTTAGTAGTGTGCACAATAAGATCAATTCAGGTAAGGCAGAAAGCACCCAAAAGCAACATTATTTTAACAAACGCAATAAGTGAGACAATATCACAAATTGCTGAACATCTGTGCCATATAACAGATTTAAAAATGTGATTTTCTGACAATGGTTTATATGTGTGAAACATATACTTACATATAACTCAGCGTAAGTTATCTAAGTGACAGCTTATGGTTAATGCGGTGCTTATAGTTTCATTCATTCCCAAATAGATTTGCAAGAACTTGAATATTTTCCAGAGGAATAAAATGTGAGAACATGGTGTATATACATGTTGTATATACAAACTGATTCATTCTCTTTTGATTAAAAATCCTCAGAATAATTTCATTTCAGAATGCTCTTCACCTCAAATGCCTAACTGGTTTTTTTAATCTTAAATCTGAGCTTGAACAGATTTAAAAAATGAACTGACAATACCATAGTTGTATCACAGCAAATTCATAGTTTATCTTCACAGAGATGATGACAGAAATGAATAACCTAGAACAATGGTCTTAAAAATTTTCATGCTTGTTAGGCAAGATGATGGTAGAAACACAATTTGGTTTCAAAATATGTACATAAGTTAGCTCTTAAGTGTCTGGAGTTGAGCTATTAGCATCTAAAATTTTGCTGATATGTTTTCTACACACACTAGTTGGTAGTTTGTAGACTAAGAAGAATCTTGATTTACTTGACTATGAAAGCTTATAAAACTCTATCAGACTGGGGCCTCCTGCTAGTTTGAAAGGCCATTTCCAAATGGCATCTAAATCATGAAGAGTATTTAATGGGAATCATTTAGGAATGAAGAGAAGTATAGTAAAACCCTTATTCATTATTATTTTAGAAACATTATAACTGACAAGAATTCCGGGGATCTCCATAAGATAGAAGCACCAAGAATTTTCTCAAAGTAGAATAAAATGATTTGAGAGTCACTGAATTCTTTTTAGTCAGGATTTGTTCATCAAACAAATACTTCAAATTTGTACAGCAATCATTTCAAACTTTATACTTTATTTACAATGATAATTTTCATATTTTTATTACTTAGAAAATAATTTATATTTTTCCATCATTTAAACAAAGCTCATGCCTTCTGCACAGCTTTTACCTTCAGGAAAGTTCTCTGGGAAGGAAAGGCAGGGGATATGGAAAAATCACACATGAACAGTCTACATACATCTAATGAACAGTCTGCATGACATTCCATACCTTTTTTTCAATATTACTGGGATTGCAATGGTGAGGATCTGTCCTGCAATTCAACCAAAATACAATAGACAGAATTGTGTATTATGTCCTTAGAAAGTAGATGCCTCCTTAAACAGAACATGAAGAAATGCCTTCACATGTTAGATGAAGACCAATATAGATATATTCCTGTACAGAGCTACTGTCTTCATCTACTAAGAACAAAGCCAGTCTTGCATAAATGACAAAAAATTATATTTTTACACTTAAGAAGAAAAGCAAAAGTGGTGTTCTCGCCAAGAAAATAATATTCTAAATGTCGGTTTAGAAAGGCAACCATTAGCATGTTGAAAATAACATTGATAACACACAATACACTTGAAGTTTTACTTAATGGAGAATAACCAGTTCTAATTTTTCCTACTATTGATTTTTATGGCTGTCTATACAATTATCCTTTTCCATAACTGTGCTAGAAACTCCTTCATTCAAAAGACCTGAGTTTATCTAATGGCACCTATAAGTAGGCTCATATAAAAATGTAGTAAATTGCAACAAATACATTGGCACCACAGGAAGTAAGCTCTGAAGATGGAAGTGAACACAGTCATATTGCTGTCACCAGGAGGGGGAAACATCACTAGCAGAAAATATCTTTGTATGTTCCTAGGCATCCTGGGAGATATCCCAGGTATGTAGCAAAGTTGGTGGGTCTCCATCTTTTCATTGCAACTGACATCTAGCTTAAATATTACGGCCATTTAAAAATTATTCATCTGCCTGGATTGATGACTACAAATCTAGAACGACATTCTAATTGATTTGGTCATTAACACTCCTATTATTTCATGTATCTTAAAACAAAGCAAATAAAGACAAGCTGGCAGTTGGCTGAGACATTCTGGCTGGCTTAGGCCTTGCAGGTTTAATAAAACTGCTTATATATACAGTTATGGATTCATAATGGTATTATCATTCCACTCACTCCGCACCTTTTTCCTGTATTTATCTTAACTACACAGATGTATATCTATTTGGAAAAGGGGAAAAGATTAAAGTAAGTTAATACAATGGGTATGTCAGTATAAATGCCTTTTCCTTTCCTCTTCCATTTGCAAGGGATGCACAACAGTTCATTTCACTGAAGAAACGTATCTTTGACACCCAGTACATTTTGCAAATGTAGAGACTCACAGGCAATACTAAGAAAATGAAAACTCAGAAAGTGCTAAATAACGAAGACCTGGTGTTAACTGAAAAATAACACTGACACAGATTCTGATTATTTAAGTGAAGTCTGCATCCATTTGATCGTTTTTATATTTTCCTACCTATTGGAAATTTTGCCTTGAAATCATGCTGATTATCTCATTGTGGTACCTAATTAAAAATGCTATGGATCATTGTAAAGTCATGCTTTGGAAGGGAAGAATTTACATGTGTGAGAAACAAAGGATTTTTGTTTAATGTAAATGCTTCTTTTCTATGACTTCAGTGAAGGTAAACAGTAGAAATTACAATCAAGGTTTTCTTGGAAACTAAAGTTGTTTAGATGATGAGCAAATCTGCATATAGAATGGGGGGAGGAGGAGTTATAACCAAAAATTATGATGCAAAGAAATGGACACCAACTACAAAAATTTGGTATTGGTGAGCTCTTTCATCTTGAAGACGAAGATTCAAAATTCATTCAGTTAGCAAAAGCTACTACTGGAAAAAGTCTTTTCAGCATCCTCATTAAATTGACAAAAATAATTGCATGAGATTATCATTTAAGCTAGAATAGGTAAATGAGTGGTTACCCACAGACCCCCATGGAAATGAATCATCATCTTCTTCCTGGGCTTGGATATAGTGACCATGTATAAAAATGGTGACTAAAATATAACTTTATAAAAATGTTTCCCTTTTCCCTTGTTTTGTTTTTTAAAAAAGTTTACTATCTACAGAAACCAAAAAAAAATCTTTATATATTTACAACAAGATAACTACTCATGACATATATAATAATATGAAATAAAATATTGAAAGTGAGTATCAACTTTTTAAATAGAGGTTTGGCTCACAGCATAAACAAGTGTAGATAAAAACAAACAAACAAAATAACCTTTCAAAAATACCCCAATCCCTAAACAACCCCTCTATAATCTTCCCTGCCAAAAGACGCATGATAATAGCACTGCAGAGGGAGGTATCCATCCATCACACAGTGTAGGAAATACCACACAGGGGATGCCAACAGGATTGTCACCCGCAATGCCAATCTTAAACAATTGTCAAGGACCAAAACACCAAAACCCTAGCTTGTTATTTTCTCCTTCATCTCTTGCTACATAACCCATAGTGAATTTCTGTTGGCCTTTTCTTCCTGATGCACATTTTGCAGCAAATTAAGAAGACACAGAAGATTCTATTAAGTATAATTTCCCAAATCTCTAGCATCCTTAGAACTCTTACCTGTCTGCAGCTCCTTTTGGGTGTTAATGTATAAAGAATGCCATCCCCTTAAAAGGTGATTTGATCTTAGGTAAGTGACATACATACTCACAAGCAGCTCATACATATTCATTAGGGAAATAGACTGGAAAACGCCTCCATCTTCCAGGATGGAGCCTGGTGGTACAGTGCCTCTAAGTGGTCAATAGCAGTAGTACCAATCACATGGCCCAGGAATGCCCTCCTTCTGCAAAGGGCCTCTACTGAAGCTAAATGAAGGGCATTCAGAATGGCTGCCTTTCAAAGACTCCTCAGAGCAAACTTCCTTCTGTTTGTTCACATGCACTGAGTCATCTGCTACTGCTATTTTATGAAATGCGTAAAAATGTCTCCAGCATACAAACGCGTGCACACAAACTCCCTCCTTCTCTTACACACACACACACGCGCGCACACACACACACACACACACAGTGTTGGCAGCATGCATGAGAAGTCAAATAATGCTCTGGAACTTTCATCCCTCAATACGAAGAGCAAAAGCTGCTTAGTTGTAACCTACATTCACTGCACCCCTTCCACGCTAAGCCACACCATTTCCCTTGTGATTTGTTTTCCTTTATGATTTATTATTGCAGTGACCGCTATGTATCTTACTATGAAGGTTACTAAACTGTGGAGCCAGTAATCCTGGCTTGCAGTGTGTATGTGTGTATGCATGTGTGTGAATATATTTTACATGTATCTACGTGGGAGCTTATATACATACACACATATATATTTCCTCCATTAAAAAAAAAATATCCACAGAAGCTGGTGTTGCAACGTGAAAGCTTCTCGGAGCCAGAGTTTTTAACAATGTACCTCACTGCAAAAATAAACACATAAAATGCAAAGGATTCCAAAGTACAATAGCCATTTCCCCATCTTCTTTCACTTCTACAGTGTTGTGTCTAAGTATTGTGCTGGCTTGTAAAAGAGTCGGTGACAAATCAAGATCTGTTTGGAAACACAGCTCTTTCTATGTAGGGTCACTGGTTTGGCTTTGGGGCCAGGGTTTCCTCAGCTCTTGGTTTCCCTTTCTCTTCCTCCTCTTCCTCAATGGCCTGGATTTGCTCTGAGGTGTGCTGCTGAGCAGACTGGTCCAGGGCTGGATTTGCAATGCTGGCCAATCGCTGCTCCTCTTCAATGACTTTCTTCCACATCTTATGGTTCTGTAGGAGGTGCTGAGTTATTTGGCAGTAGATTTTCCTCCTGTTAAAAGTTTTCTTTTCTAAAATTAAAAATAAACAAAACACCAAATCAGATCTGTATTGGTAGGCTGAGCACCTGAAAATCATTTATTTTCATATTAATAATGAGGTAAGTAAGCAACGAATGCATATACCCATCTCCTGATTTGTATATTGTAAGGATGGAGCTTTTAAGAAGAGAGAAATGAAAGGATGACAGCAATATTGAAATGTCACTGAGAAATAACAGTGGACAGTATTTAGTATTTGTTAATGTCCACACAAGTTTCCCTCTGTGTCTTGATATTAGTTTTATTCACATTGAGGCTGTCAAGACTTCTCACCTAGAAGATGGAACACCTTCTTATTATCCTCAGTTCAACTCATAGAAGTCTACAAGATTTATTTCTCTGAAGACATCATTATGTTAGTCCTCGCATTGTGCAAACTAAAAAGTTAATTTTGAGCCAGGTGTGGTGGTACATGCCCATAATCCCAGCAATTTGGGAGGCTGACGAAGGAAGATTCCAAGTTCAAACTCAACATGGGAAACTTAGTAAGATCTTGTCATAGATAGACAGGCAGAGAGAAAGACAGACAAACAAATGAAGGACTGAAGATATACCT
Source organism: Cuniculus paca (assembly GCA_004365215.1). Taxonomy (NCBI): domain Eukaryota; kingdom Metazoa; phylum Chordata; class Mammalia; order Rodentia; family Cuniculidae; genus Cuniculus; species Cuniculus paca. The sequence continues at coordinate 22,258 of RJWT010004299.1, read as the reverse complement.
CTGTGCAAAGGTCCTGGGTACAATCCCCAGTATTAAAAACAACAAGTGCTTCCACAAGTTGACACAAATTCATGTTTGTAGTCACCTTTCCTGAAGTCTGGCTACTAACTATGCTTAAACATTCTATTCTCTTTGTATACAAAGAACTCTTCTATTTTCAGCGGGTTCTGCCTCTCCATCATATATGCTCTGTGAAATCTCTAATAAATTCATATCCATTCATAAGTCCCAATCATATTTCACCTGATTTCTCTAAGAAACAATCTCTTTTTTCTAAATTTGCATGCTGCTCCACACATATTTTCCAGAGTAGATATTATTTCTACTTTTTTCTCCCTTCTTCTCATCTTCTGATATTTGTGCATCCAAAATTATTTGAGAACTCTCTCCTCTTTCTTCAGTTATGTAGAAAAGGTTGTCAAATTTGACTTCCCTGTCTGTCTCCTGGTGACACAGGCTGTGTCACAGAGATTTGTCATGGTGTAGGCATATGACACAACTCAGACCACCAGAATCTTGCTCTGCAACTTTCCTCAGTAATACAGAATGAATGCGGGATTGAATAGTGAGGATTGGAAACCTTTTATCTTCTGCTTATATATCTGGAATAAAGTAAACTTACAATTGAATAGAGTCCCAATCTCGTGAAGAAAGTAAGGTTGAAAGAACAAGTTGTCAGACAGGTAACACAGAAGGAGGAGCAAATAAGTATTAATACCACTCAACATCATACTTATATGAATCAATAGTTTTCCCCGTTTGGAGAGACCAAATGTCCCCTATGAGTCTCATACATTCACAGACCGGGCTTTGGAAGGTTACTAGATCATGAGGGTGCAATACTTAGTAGAAGGTTAATCCACTGATGAGTGGTTAGCTGAATGTGCTACTAGGAGGTGGAGCCTAGTTGGCGTGGGCTACTACCAGCTGCCTTTGGAAGTTGTAGCTCTAGGTTTCAGTCTTCCTCTCTCTGTCCTTCCTGGTTGCCATGCATTGAGCAGCTTTCCTCTCCCATTCTCTTCTGCTACAGCACTTCTGCCTTGGAGATGGCTGACCATGGACTGAACCCTCTTTGAAAGCATGAACCAACACAAATCAATCAATCAATCCATCCATCTAGCTCTTTCTTTTTCTTTCTCTTTCTTTTTCTCTCTCTCTCTCTTTCTTTCTTTCTTTCTTTCTTTCTTTCTTTCTTTCTTTCTTTCTTTCTTTCTCTTTCTATTGTGTATATCAGATACTTGGTCCTAGTGACAGAAAGGTAACTAATACAGATGCTTACTCTGTTCTCATTATTCTAAACATCAGTTCATCTTTAGACTACAGGATCTTTGAGGGAGCCTTCTAAGGACCCATACAGCTCTTACACAGGATGAAACTCTGCAAATATGCATTCAATAAATAAATAAACTACATTCTCCTGTGATCAAGTTAAAGTTTTCAATTGGAAAGCATTAAAGACAATGTTCACAGAATTATATCTTTTGGTTAACAAAAAATAATCAACTCAATTTCAACAGAAGAAACAGAAGATGTTTTCAAGACAAACAATTAATTTCATAATTTGTTAATTAGGCTTCTAATTCCTAAAGTTTTTTTTTTAAATCTGGCAGGAACTGAGTAGTGTTCTAGGTTCTATTGTCTCACAGATAGATAAGCGAGGTACAAGTTGACCTTTTCTAACCTAAAGACACCAAATCTGAAAACTCCAAATCCAAAAGGTCCCAGAATTCAAAACTTTCTGAGTAGCAACATGATGTCATCAGGAAAATATTCTACTTCTCACCCCATAGGATAAATCATCATCAAAATACAAGTCCCCTAAAATTATATAGTTACCTTCAGAATATGTGTATAAGGTAATAAATTAATTTTGTGTTTGTACCATCACCAAGATACCTGGCTATGCATATGCACATACTATAAAACATGAAAAATTTAAAACAAGTCTAGATTTGACCATTTTGGATAGGGGTATTTAATCAACATAATGTTGCCAGCAAGGAGCTTTTACTCGACTGAAAAAGTAGGTCCAATTATAGTGAGTCACGAAGTCTCTGAAAGGTGGTAGAAAGACAAGGAAATGACTCGGTTGGGAGAATATTACATCATAAGGGTGGCTTATATGAGGATACAGTTAATGGAAATGAAAGTAAGTAGATAAATATGAGATCTATTAATGAAGCAGAAGCAACAGGACTAGGGAGCCAATTAGAGATAAAGAATAAAGAAGAGAGGGAGTCAAATATAGCCCTGAGCTTTCAAGTCTGAGCAACTGAGGAGATAGTAGTCGGATCTACTGAGAAAAGGACCATTAGATGAGGAGCAGGTATGTGGGGTTTGGGCATGATATTCCTGGAGACCCAAGTGAAGGGTAAAGTAGGCAATTGACCTGCAGCTTAAAGGAAAGCCCCATTCTTTTCTAAGTAATCAGAATATATTGTAACTCCCATAATATTCCTTCATCTGAGTGGCCATTTTAGACTTAGGCCAGGAATTTGCAAGTTAAGTGAAGAACCTTTCAGACTGTAAACCTCCTTAGGACAGAAGTTCTTCTTTCCCCCATGCATGCAGATATCTACACAGCCCCAGACAAACTGAGTAAGAGATGAATAATTTTCTCATCTACCAACTTTCCATCTACCACCATTATTGTGGGAGTTCTAGTGATTCTTTTAATCATTGTATTACAACACACTACAGAAATGTCTTGTACTTTGCAGAACTTTAAAGATGAATTTTGAACACATAATATAGAAAAAAAAGATGCTATTTTTAATTACTTTTGAACCATGCAGACAAGAAACAAAATTATGAAGTTGAAAATCCTAGGAGACATGAACACAAGCAGAGTTATCAACAAGAGCTTTAAAAACATTTATTTTTGTATTTATTATTTACTCATGAGATGGACCCATTGATCAAACTAACATTGACAAAGAGACAAGCAATTTCCTGGATGCTGCTGAAACAAAGATGAATTATGCTCAAGGCTTCCTTAAATGGAGTCTGCACTCTGAAGGAGAAAAAGCCAAGAAGATAAAAGCTGAGTACCTGTTTTAGACATACATACACTTGTGACCAAGACCATCTTATTATTTCTTCCAGCTTGACTTAGTTTTAAGCAAGTATCTTTCGGGGTTATTAGAGCATTTGCTTTAGAAAGGTTGGAACTGAAAATTCTTTCTCTAGTACTTTTACAATGTAGGCAAACTTCTCCCAGTCTCTAATTAGTTTTACCCATGAGTATTGTTTTCAGAGACCTGGGAGTCATCACTTTGGAAAGCAGTTAACAAGAAAGTGCAGTCAGGTAATTCTAGGGTGCTGGGAAGCTGAAGTTGGAAGACCACAAGTTTGAATAAAGCCTGGCCAACTTAGTGAATCTCTATCTCAAAGTTCAAAGGGCTGGGGTTGTATCTTAGCATGAAAAAAATAAATAAAAAGAGGGAAAGAAAAAGAAAAAAAGACAGTACTAGCTGGATGTAGTGGCATATGCCTGAAATTCTAGCTACTTCAGAGGCTGAGGCAGCAGGATTGCAAGTTTGACGCAATCTGGGCAACATAGTGAAACCTAGTCTCAAACAAAATTAGAAAGGGAGGCAAGGGATAGCAGAGAATGTAGCTCAGTGATACAGCACTTGCCTAGCATGCTGGAGGTACTGAGTTCAATCCCCAGCACCACAGTATCCTTGGCCATAAGCACAGTGTTATATACTGGAGCTCTATAATTTCTATATTTAAACATTTTGTTAAGAGAGTAAATCAAATGTTAAGTGTTCTCACTACAACAGAATCTTAAAAAAGAGAAAAGGAAAAGGAAGAGGTGGAAAGGAAAAGAAGGGGAAAAAGGGAAAAGGCAAGAAGGATGGAAGAAAAAGGATAAGAAAAAAAAGGAAAGAAGGAAAATAGAAAAGAAGGGTGGGAAGAAGGGAGGGAAAAGGAAGGGAAGGGAAGATAGTTTTATGGGTGGGTAGGAGTCTAACTTCAATATGCTCTAGTTATCACACACAGATGGCCTCATTACATTAGCTACCTCCCCCATAAGGTCCTCTAGTACTTATTTACTAGCTCATGCAGCACTTAAAATCTCTCTCACTTTTTATTTTAACAGAGTTCAGTTTCTACCCTTATTACAATAGTGTTGACTCCTAAAGCAAGAGTTTTGAATAATGCCTTCCTTGGCATTTTTCACAAGTGTTCATGCAATTTTTCTTAGACACATCATACTCTGGCAACACAGAAGACTCAACCTGTGGGAGAAGAGGGAGGCTTTTTTTTTTAGGACAGAACAGGACAGGACAGGACACATGAGCTGGAAGGCAGTGATGAGAATCACCGTGCTGGCAAAGGAGCCAGCAACATGCTACACAGAGCAAGGCAGAGGCGGGCCATGGGAAAGACCACACATGTCCATTATTCATCTGCAAGTTTTATAACCTAAGATTTAAATATACTTTATTCAATATTTTTATTTACTATCAAATTGTATTGATTTCTATTAAAATAAAGAAAATATATTAATACATTCAATCTTTAAAAGCAAATTAAAAATTACTCTTTGATCTATGCTAACAACTACTGGTCTATTTCTATTTTGTTTTTGGTGTAGGTAAGCACAAATGAGTTTCTGTTCAGAAATTTTAAAATGTTGACATGTTTTTTAACCTAATCCTTTGACTCATGCAGTGACAGGTGACCCCTGGCTGGAGGACAGATCTGAATGACAGTTACAGAAAACACTGAACAGCTCAAGGTGACTATTTCAGTGCAAAGTTGTGCACATTTGTGGGGCAGAAGCTAACAAAGGCTCAATTTTTCTCTTTCTCCTTCCAGGGCAGTCCCCATGAGAGCAGCTGTTCTCTTATTAACGCTGTTAAACATTAGCACTAAACCTCTCTGGAATTATATTGAATAAGGTGACGTAGAAGAAAGTTTGTACCAAATAAATTTGCGTAGATTCGAATCTGCAGGTGGTCTAAAACACGCCTGCATTGGGAGGCAGATTGTTCAGGGCTGGAACCTTTTGAAATGAGAACAAAGAGCCTTTCATTGCTCAAATTCTAAATGCAGCTTAGTACTTCATTAGAAACCTCTTAGTTCACCATAGGAATCTTTCAGATTTAATTATGAGGTGTGGTAAAAGCCTTCTTTCCCTAGGACACCACACTGAAACATTTTATTCTGTGTTTCCTGGGAGATCTCCAAGTTTTACAAACAGCAGAAGTTATCAGCACATATTTAATTTAATATGTTCTGAAGTCTATGTATCAGGCTCAATCAATGTAACCATCTCTGCCAATATGAGTTCTGAAATCAAAATTACCGAGAGCCAAAAGCAGTGGAGTTAAAAATTAAGAAAGTTGGCTTTCTTTTTTTGGTTAACTTTGAGATACTGCTTTGATTTCTGAGCCTTAGTCTTTGGTAAAATGAGGTAGCTAACTAACCTCCATTACTATGAGTGGCCAATATTTAGAAATACTGACATTGCTTAACATTTATCATTTTCTTGACTGTGAAGGAATACTTCAAGGATGTCTAAAGCTATTATATTAAATCATTATATGTGGGATATTTTGTATGTTAATATAAAATGGTCAGTTAACTTTGGAAAGCCATTAGTAACAGAATTCACAGAATTTTCATTCTTGCTTTAGTGAACTTAGTAACTAAGACGTGCAGGAGAGCAGGGTATCAGAATCTGTAAGCCAGTATGGTGACCTAACTCTTCAGAGAGAAAAGAATACAATATTTGGATGTAGCATTGACTGCTAAAGTCTTGGTTGACAAGCTGAGCCTATGAAATAAGGTCTTGGATTGATACCTTATGTTCCTGATGCTTGGATTTTGTGTTTGTGTTTTCAATGAGTTTAGGTTCGAGTAGCAATTGGTTGGGGCCCATGGGAACAAAGTTCTCCCAGCAGTTAAGTTGACAAACCAGTATCACTCTATGGGAAAAAAATGTTCCTCTCTTTACTAAGACAGCAAAATACTTGGCTGTCTGAAATGAAAACAAGGTAAAATGAGAATACTAATATATGCTTATTAAACATGAAAATGAGTAAATACCTCATGAATCCCAAGTTTTGGCTTCCAGCTCTGAGCCCAAGTGCAACACAAAATTTCTAATAGAAGTTTTTTAAAATAAGCATTAGAGAAATAGAATTATTTTGAATGTAGAATATTGAAGAGAATTTTCAGTTTTCTCTGTTTGTATAAAAGTAAATAGGGTAGAACTAGCAAAAACCTGGCCTAAGGATAGATTTGCAGAACTCTACCACAAGTCTAGTTGGTGATGACTTTATTGTTGCTTGTGAGTGCTGACAACGGGGACTTGATGAGGACAAAATGCATCAATTCCAGTGCAGGGAAATCTCCTTAACTAGATGACTGAAATGAACCAGGCCCTTCCTTTTCCTAACTGTGATTAAATGGGGTGTAGGGGTGTGATCAGAATGTCTTTCACTAGTATTATTAAGGCTCTGAAAAATGCTAAGGTTTTACTTCTCTCATATGTTCAGGTAGATAGAAAACACCCATATACTGCGTTCTATAAGCATAGAACAGTATTTGTATAATATTATTGTAAGGGTCATGGGTTTTACTAATTATGCTATTAGCTAACAGCAGAAATACAGAGTATCTTTAAAGACTTGGAGAAAAATAATACCTTCATAGCCAGTTAAATGGATTAGACTGGCCACAAGGTGTACTCCCAGATGATACTAGATGTGATCTATTCTTACTGCCGCTGCTCTGATCCAAAGTCACAGTCATCTCTCACTGATAATTTCAACAGTTTTCTAGATGATGCCCTTGCTTCTTCTCTGCTCCCATTTTAAACCCAAGAATATGCTCAACATAGCAGCTGAAGCAACAGAATTAAAATGTAAGTCCACCAAGTCTGCTTGAAACCAGTAATAGTTCTCGTCTTAGTGTGAAACATAAAATCTGTAGCATGCCCTATGTAGTGCGTCCTTCAAGCTTTACACCATCTGCCTTTTTCCTGTTACTCTCCTCTCCCCTTTCCTTTTACCCCTGCCACTCCAGTCAGTGCTCACCCTGGGACCTTTGCACGTGGCTTTCTTCTTTCCATGGAATCTTCTTTTCACATATCCAAATGAATCAGCCTCACTTCCTGATGCTCTTTCTTTAAATCTCTTTCTTATTTACAGTATATTTTCCTTGGTCATGGTTATCTAAAATTTTAAACTTTCTCTTGAGTATTTCATATCTCCTTATTTTTCCAGTCTGATATCTATCAGTACCTAACATATCATAGATAAACTAATATGTCTTGCTTTGTGTAAACCGAGTCCATGAATGTAAATCTACAAGAACAAGGATTTGTCTGTCTGTCTGTTTGGTTACAGCTCTACTTCGGTACCTGCAAAAATGCCTGGCACACAGTAGGTGCTCAGTAAGTTGAATGAAGAAACAAATGCTATTTCTTAATGCTTCATATGGCTTTCCCACTAAGCCTGTGATTGGTTTACATGCCAACTGACAGTCTTTCATTTCCACATCCCTAAAATATTCTGAAGCACAGGTTTCAATTTATAATTCTTCCATGACAGGAATACACGTCCGTAGGATATATAGTATAACATATTATGATATGACAATGTGTGGCATTTGCACATATGTGGCATTATTATAAATTCTATAGTCTACCATTTCCATCATGATACAGATGAAGGGACTGTCCATAATCAAACCCAAAAGATGATACCTGCACACAGAAGATGTAATCTGTGAGAAGCAAAAAATTCAACTGAACCTAAATAAGGAAACAATCTCTGGAAATCTCATTAGAACTGGATTTGATAACCTACTGGGAGATTCATTATTTTCACAGGTTTCTTCTTCATTCACGGCTGCAGCTTCCTCTTCCTCTTCCGGGTCATCAGTATCTCCTGACTCATCGCTGTCTTCAACCCATTTTCCGGGCATGAGTCCTGCTGAGTCATAGGAATTGCACAGTGGCCCCACAATGTGAGAGATGAAGGATTCCTGCAGATTGGCAAGTTGAGGAGCAGAGCGGTCCATGAAAGGGCTGATGGGTAACCCAAGGCTGGCCTCTTCATCGCCCTAGGAAGAGGCATTTACCATGAGTAGCTAGCTAGAAAGGGTACGTGACAGGAGTCTAAGAAACAAGAAAAGTCACTGTTCACCCAGAAGATAAAATAAACAGATATTCAAGAACCCAAACATTCATGTGCAAACTCATTTACTTCTTTGCTAAGAAATTCTACCCAAACCAGTAAGACTGCTAGAAAAATGCTTAGTTGCTGCTAATTACTAATTTTGTAATCTTGAGGTTTTGGCTCTTTATCAACATATCAGTAGATGAAATTTTATCACACTAGTCAGTGTTCCTTAAATGTGAATATGGATGAATCTTAAAATGCAATATCTGAAATGATAATGAAACAAATATACAACCTATCCTGCTTTCCTTTTTTGCCTTGGGGGCTTGCAATCTTACGATTTATTGCTCAATTCAGATTGATATCTTGTTTGAAATACCACATCTGTGATTATATTGCTTTTTCATATTTTTATTATCTGTTTAACTGTATTACTATATACATGTTTTAAACTTTTCTGGAAAAAAATAACATCATAAACCGTAAGTTATGTAATTAAGGAAGGAAATATAGTATCAGTAATAGTTGTACCTCAGTATAACTTTATTGTATAATTAGAGGATATTCCTTTCCCTTCATGTTTTTTCTGCATTTCAAATTTTCAGGAATAATTATGAATTAACCATATTCCTCCAAAAGGAAATACATTATTTAAAAATAAAAATATGAACCTTTTATTCTGTATACAAATCCTGTTTATAATACCCATAAGAATTCATTTTAAACCCTATTTAACTATTTCCAGGGACAATCTATTACTTAATAAAGTACCTTACCCTATTTTTGGACAACTTTAGTAGCACATATTTCTTTCTGATATGGATTTTAACTCTGTCTCCTAATAACTTCTATAGAATGGTTATACCTATATCCCTTGTTGGGGACTAAAGAAGTACTTTATATGATCTACCTTCTTTATGCTTCAAAGCAACATTATAATAGACCTATTCCTAAATTTGTATATGACAGAAGACAGTCACCTCTATTTCTCCCAGAATAAATATTTTCACTTTTTTCATGTCTTTTTATGTCACCAATTCCTGACCTTAACTCATCACCTCTACATTCTTCTTAAAAGCATATTCACAATACTAAATAGAAAGCTCAAAGTATAATCAAATCAAGTTAGAGCCCCATAGAGAGAATCACCCCATACTTAAATTATTGTTATAGTTTTTTTGGTAGTCTGTTAATCTATCAACACATCAAATAAAATGTCCATTATTTTGAAAATTTTTTTATATGTTATTTTTAACTCTGGTAGAAAAGTAAATGAACTTAATGTAATATATTTCTTGGAATAAATTTAAACTATCTCCTATTATAACAAATATATCTTTAGAAGAACAAAATTTCAAAAGTCTTCCTAATGTCTCATTATATAATTCCATTATCTCAACATCTTTCCCCAAAATGACTGTAAATAACTTTTATCTTAGAGCTTTGTGTTTATACTTAGGTTTGATTTTTACCATGATATTTTTTAATCCCTTGATCAAAACTGTCCAGGAGAGTTTTTGACAAAAATATAAGTATGACACAGAGTAATCATACTTTATAGCTCTTTGAAAGTTTTGGTGAATTAATGAGCAGTCTGAACATACAGCTTGAGATAGCATAAGCACTTAAGTTACCTGTTCATAAAATTCATTGACAATACCCTCTGTCCACTGAAGATGAAGTTCTTTACACTTAGCTGGCCCATTAATGTCAGCCAACTTTATACACATTTGACAAACCAAGAGACGATCATTTTCATTGGTCCAATCTATGCCAACATCATCATTCACCTGGTTGAGGGACAGTTAAAATGTTTTACTTTTAATGGAAACAAAAGTTGAACAGGAAAAAAAGAAAAACAATACTAATTATTTTCCTACCGTGTGGAGCTCAGAATACAAAAGAACTGGGATCTTAGCTATTTAAATAATGTTATTGGATAGCATAAATTAATAGTAAAATAGTTCATTTGAAGAGTAAAATAATAAATGGATAAATATGAAATTGGTCATAAGTGCTATTTAGATTAACATATACTAGCGATTGCTATTAAAATAATGTAGCAATTGATAAGAAACTTTCTTGAATTAATATTTGGGCATGTGTGTTTGATGTAAGAAAGTCTGCTTCAAGGTTTTGATCTTTACTACTGCTAGATAATTTATTTAAGTATGTTATACAGATGAGAGCAAATTAAACAATCTGTAAAAGATACTCAGAATTTATTTTTCATCTGTAGAAAAAAATATACACACAACACTTCAACTTCTTAGGTACCTAAATTCAGACCAATACCTTAAACATCTGCTTCTGGCTAAACATTTTATTGCATTTTGTTTTCACAGTTGGCATATGAGAGTCAATGGTAAATGAGTCTTGTTCAACTCTTTGATTCTATGACATCTTTTAATGTGGCCATAAAGTGAAGACTGGTATAAATTTAGTTACCTTGGCATTAAATTTGGTTACAAAGTCAAAGTGTTTCTTCAGGTCAGTGGCCAAAATTGCTTCAATGACAAGAAAACGGAAATGCTTAAATTCCACATGGTCAAGGTTAGTTAAGAAGTTATACTCTGGCCGGGACATGAAAAGATTCCATGCTGCAGCCGCATGATGATTCTCCAAAACGGAACGATCATTATATAGCACCGCCTATACAAATAAGGAAGATAATTAAGAGTTCAACTATTTAAGTTTTTAAGAGAGTCACAAAAATATATGAGAGTATACAAACAGCTATTTTGTTCATGCAACAAAAAAGCAATCTTGTGACTGCTAATTGTTTAGAGTCAGTTACTGCCACATCTTGACTATTGATTATGTTTCTTGGTTAAATTTTCTTTTGTAATATAAGTTCCAGTTTTTGAAACTTTTGTTTTTGCCAAATTATAGCAAGTTAGGAGTCCTATCTTGCCTTAATGGAGTTTGTTTTCAATAAAATCTTTCTTTGGATTTCTTTGCAAAGTACAGGAATTTAAACATAAACTCATGAACACACACACACACAAACCTTTATCAATTATTACTATAAGCTATTTGGTTAATTTCTGTATCTGACATAAGAATTACCCCCTCTTTTAATTATTGAAGAGGAATGGAACCCCTAAGTCCACAATCAAAATATCTTCAGCTCACAATCAGTCATGGGAAATATCATACTTTATCTAGAACAGCAATTGAAGATACATCTATATAGATATAGATATATATCAAATATAACAAATATCTACTAGATTTGAAATTCTTGAATAATGCTGAGGGAATCTTTAAGAACACAGAGAAATTGCCTACTAAAGAATACATGAAGACTAGTATGAGATTAAGCACAAGAATATCAATATTGAGGTAAGTAAAAACATGTGGAAGAAAATCTGAATGGTAAATTATGCTAGCAAGAGGATTTCTGCCTATTTCTAGGAAATTAATTCTGATTTATGAAGGACTTACGGAAAGAAGAAAAAAATAAGTGGTCAAGGAAAAAAAAGACTATTTTAATTGTATATAAATTCAAGGAATATTCTAGAATGGTCCAGAAGAGAGGTTGTGGAAATGAATGAAAGTGGAATAAAACACGATGTACAAGAAAATAAGGTAAACACAGAACTAGACTGGTATTTTAGACTCTTTAGAATGAAGAATGGATGGTCTCAGAATGTTTTGTTATTTGCTGTTTTTTGAATCTCATGTATAGGTAAAAAATTTCCATCAAATGAATGAAACAAATTGCTAAATTCTTACCAACCAATAGATACACCTTAAGAATCATGATTGTAGTCATAAGTGTATTTCTGAGGAACATGATTTATATGCAAAGAAACATTACAGTCTTAAAAATCCAAGATAGATTTGATTCGCTAATCTTAACAGTAAGAGACACATATACAGTTTGCCTTTTCATTGATGAGGAATTTATCACATGAACTTGAGTAGATTTTCTTTTTAAAAGGACAATAATATCCTAAGGGTAAATGTCACGTCCTTGCCATGAATATCTTTTAGCAAACCATGACATCTTTTTCAAAACTGCATGACCCTTAGAATTTTATCTTGGGACTCAGTATAGTTTGGCATCTACTTAGTTGGTGCCTATTAGAAACCAGATTGATAAAATTAATTTTCTTCAGAGAAATCTCTACATTGAATTATTTCTCCTAATCAAAATCTAAAGATTTACCTGAGGAGCACTAGTAGCAACCAGGAAAGCATTAGTTCTCCCTGGGTGGTCATAGTCATGCATGGCTGCAGCTACATACAGTGCCATCAACTCCAAGGCAGGGATGTTTCCAGAAAGACATCCATATTTATCATCTGCTGCATTATACAGTTTTGAAAACACATATCCTATATGTCCATGGGTAAATCCACTGTCAGAATCTGAGAAGAGAAAGTTGAAGTAATAGAAAATTTAAAAAGCATTAACATACCATTTGTTTTTACTTCCTTTTAAACACACACACACACACACACACACACACACACACACACACACTTGTGTCTGTTTCATAAGGGACTGCAGATGTACTTGATACACACCTGAATCACTTGCTGATCCGGGATCATTAACCACAGTGGAGAGGCCTGGAATAGGCTGTGTAGTAAGATACCAAACAGCATGTAAGACGTCAGTGGCATGGATTCTGTTATGATCTGCAGCCAATGCAAAGGAATAGTCATCAACCTGTGAACTTTGAGGTCCAAGGACTAAGACTGCCATCTACTGGAGAAATGGTTTAGTCCAACTCGGTTGAAGTCCCAACAAAAGCCAGCCAAGTTTTCTAGCACAAATACTCTTTGAGTACTCTTCCATACCTCCATAACATTCATAGTAAGAAGAAAAATCAACACTCAAACATTAATTATGCATTTAGATGTTTGAAATGAACAAATCTGTGTCCAGAGTCCATTAGAACTGCAGTATGCAAAATTGCAGAATTTACTCTTGGGCTTATTTCATGCTTCTCTGAGCAGCTATGCAGAGGAATAGAATGAAAGAAAGAGCCATGACAGGCTTCAACCCAAACAGACCAATGGTCTCAACTCCCTGATATTTCATCTGACCAGTGGCACTGAAATCTAACCTGTAAATAGAACATAGTACTATCTATTCTTCAGCATCATTATTTAAACATACCAATGAAAATGAGTAGCACACCTTTACTATGCAGGCTTTAACCTACAAAACAAAATTCAAAGCCAAAATCAGTTATGTCCTCTGATCAAGAAATTCTCATTTGGGGATATATTTCTAGGAAATACATAAACAAAAAAACTAAGACTCCCTTATGTAATAATATAGAGAGTTGGACCTAAAATTATGTTCTTAGATTAAGGAACTATAGGAATATGTTTATAGGAAATATGTAAAATTAAAAATAAGAATCTCTTTGTATATTAATGTAGGTAGTACATTACAGTTATATTTTCTCATTTAAAATTTTTAATTTGGGAATACATTTCTAGGATATATCTAGAAAGAACCGTAACAATCTGTGTAATACTGTAGAAGAGTAGAAATAATAGAGAAAGCAAATTCACTGTTCATAATATTACCATGAGTGGAGAGAGATTCATTTACATGTGCAGTTCACCTTATTTTGAACTAGAACTAAACCTGGCATGCTCTTGCCTCGTCTTTTTTTTCTGGGGACATTCTTTCAAGTGTTTTTCTGATTTATCTGATTCTCTATAATACTTCATTAACTGATATGGTTTATCCTAAATGTAATGACTTTACACACTTTTAGGTCTTCTAAGCACTTCCTTAGTAGAAAAGATTATGTTTCTGAATAGTCAAAGAATGAGGAGAAGAGAAAACTAGTGAAAAGCAAGAATGACAGTGGGAATAGAAGAGAAACATTTGCTTCCTGGTTTGAAAAAAAGAGGAAATCCTTGCCAGGCGTGGCATTGGTAGCACCCAGGTGCCAGTAAGTAGATGGTGCCTATCTTCCTACATGTCTGACAATTCGTGAAGGAGTCTGCCTTTAAGTGAAAACATATAGAGAAATCTCAGGTAACCAGAATTAAGTTGAGGAGCTTATGAAGACCTTAGGAGAATTTTGAGAAAGATACATGCTGGACCCCCAAGAAAGAAATAGCAAAACTTGTTCCCCTCTGTCACTGGTAGATGTGAAAACTCGTGAGGTCTTCACACTCATCATTTTATTATGATTGGAATTTGTGCACTTCATTACAGGCTACTGTGAATCCTAAAAGGCTATACATTTTTAGATAACTTGCAGATAAGATAATTACATTCCTATTTTATTTCCATATCTGTATCATGCACAAAGTTGATCATGCTAGAATTTTCTGGATGTGGGACAGATATGATTTCATTTTTGCTCTGACATTTGTTCTCCATGTTACACTGCATGCTATGTAAAACTTAGTTTTTTGTCTTGAAAATAAGATAAACAGACCTTATTCTTATCTTTAAAATATGGAGATAAGTAAGAGTGTCAATTTCATAGTACGATTGTGAAAATCATGAAGTGACTGTATTTTAGTCTCCAACACATTGTGAGTTTGCAATCAACGTAAGTATTATGCACACACAGTAGGTCGTTATTGTAGAACAAGATGGCACTCTAATGTGGAGCACTTGCTTGCTCACAAAATAAACATATTTGTAAGCACAGGATTGAAGAATTCAAAACCTGTTCAACTAATGGTCTCAATTTTCTGACAGTTCATGTCTGGCGAATGGCACCCAGATATAATCACTTGGTAAAAACTGCAATGAAAACGAATAGCACATCTCTTCTATGTAGGTTAAATCCACAAAGCACCCAAATGGTGGTCTTTGGGAAGGCAGATGGCAGTGATGACTTGGAAGAAGAAAAAAGCAGCATGCCAGGTAGAAGGCACAACTCCTGGGAGCAAGCTTCTAAATTCAGTCCTTCTCCCTTGTAAACTGGGAAGATGACTACATGGGAGCTGTTTCCACTACCAGAACAAGTCAGAAAAACCCAGCACCGCAAGGGCCAGGGAGCTGGCAGAGCCTGCAAAGTCATCCTGCCCCATCCTGTCTCCTACCCCAAGGCCCAGACCCACAAGACGTTACTGGTAAGTTTCGCAAACTTTCAATGAAAGCACAATCCATGTTTAACAATTTAATGCTGAAAATATAAAAAGAAAGGAAGCTGCCATGCTCATCTAATGAATCTAGTATAATCTTGATTTTAAAACTAGCTCAAGTATTTGAAAAAAAATGAGAAAGTCTCCTTTGGCTTTTAGAGTATAGGGTTAAAAACACCAAATAAAAATACAACTCACCAAATCCAACTGCTTATTTAAACACACTTTCATTAATTACTTAAACAGAATGCGAAACCCATCTGCTAGTCAGCAGACAATAACATGTTGATTGAACAAATATTTACTTAGCTCATACTATGTGCAAGTACTGTATTGTGCCATGTGCCTGCATCTCTGTTGCTCTGGCCATTCACTTTCTGCTGACCCAACTCAGAAGTAAAAGGACTAAGAAAGAAGGCAGCCAAGTCAATACAAGCTATTGAGAGGTTCTCTTAGGACACATAAACATATTTAAGGATTCCTCTTCTTGCTCTGGCCACAGTAGGCAACTGAAAGGGATGAGATATGGTGTCAGGACTAGTCTTGTTTCATCCCCTACCACTCCCCTTCCTTCATCTGTATATTCTGGACTAATTCCTAACCTGATAATTCCTTCATCTATGTGGCAGACCCTTGTCCTTCTCTGACAATACATTAACACACATGCACATGCTGACACATGCTAATGACACATCATGCACGCATACATGAACACACAACAAACCATGCCTCTTTCCCAGAGCAGCCCATCTCCTGCTTCTATCTGAATAGACTCATTTTCTCAACTTCCCCTTATCTTCATGAAGCGCATTGCTATGGAGCATTGGAGGTGTATGTCAAATTCATAGATTTTTTTTAATTTAAAATTCTGTCTCTGCTCCTATGCACCATAGGGTGAAGGAAGTAGTAAAGAATAGAAGTGACATTTTAAAATATTTGGTCTTACTCTGAAATATAGATAATAGCGCAATGGTTCTGCCCCACTCATTCATATCATGTCATCTCAGTATCTAGCTTTAAAACAAGTAGGATCATGATACATAGCAGAACTGAACTGAACTAAACATAGAAGACTGAACCCATTCTCCTTGTTGGTGTGAAATCCGTCCGTGGTCATGGGTCCTTCTGAGGCATTGTCATTTCTCAAATTTGAATAATAAGAACAAAAGGTTTCAAAATAGAAGAATCTAATTTAGAGATGCTAAGTTTTGGAATTAGAAAAACACCCTCAAGTGGGCTGCAGTGGTACAGGCTGGTAATCTTAGCTACTTGGGAGACAGAGGCAGGAGGTCTGCAAATGGGATGCCAGGCAGGTCAACTGAACAAGACTCAAAATAAAAAAGGATAGGGAAGCAGCTCGATGGGTACAGTGCCCCTGGGTTTAATTCCCAGTACTGAGAAAAAGAAAGGAGAGGGGCACCTAAAAGATAACATTAACTTGCTCATTGTCTTCTTTATTAGCCAAAGTGCCCGACCAAAAGGGACTTTACCAAACATCATTTATGTTCCTATACAACTATCAATTATACCTTAATTTGTATGAATCTTTATGGAACAAATTTATCACATTTCGATAGCAATATGCCTACTTTACTGCCTTATAAATTATTATTTCATGAAATTTCTTCTTCCCTTTATCCAGATTATTTTTTAGTCAAGATTCAACATTTGAAAACTTTTACATTTTCCTTATCTCTTAAAAATTATTAAAGGTGTACTTACAACTAATGATAGATTTAATTTCTAATGTATCAGTCCATTGTTACATGACATTTAATCCAACCCCATTTTCACATTGGTTTCTGAGTTTTTTTCAGCTAATTATTAGTTTAGTATAGTCAACAGAAATATAATTATTTAGGAGTAAATATTAAAAAGGTTATACAACAAATTTTTGGATATGCTAATTATAATTGACAATAAGCAAAGCTTTCATTAAATACCGTAATAGTCGAAATGTATAACACCAGTATATGCAAAATATTATTATTTAAAAATGATCACCAAACATAGTTTTCCTGAGAGATGGGATGAAGAACTCATTATTTCATGAGAAAAAAAATTCACTTATAGCAATAAAAGTATAATAAAATTAAAAAAGAATTTTGTAATTTAAAATTTAGACACTTTGTGCTTGAACACTAGGCATGTTTCACTATCATTTAATGATATGTGACCTAGAGAAAAGCTGATATTTATTAAATCTGTGAGGTCTACTGTAACTGTAAATTCCATAAAACTTTTATATAGAAATATATTTGGAAATATTACATTAATTTGGAAACTCAGTCTGTTGACTAGCATTTCTTTAGTGTTTTCAGTGTTTCCCTTTGGTAAAAGTTTATTTATGTAACTCTTTAACTTTGGAGAAATCACTAACACTTCTGTCCATCACTAGCTGTAACCAGGACAAGCCTTGGGAAAAATGCACGTTAAGAAAGCAAGGCTTATCTTTAGAACCTAACAACCCTTTTTTAATATCTCTCTCCCAACTCCCACTTCCTGCCAGACTTTCTTAAAGGGTCCATTACTGTTAACCTCTGTCTTCCCCTATGCCAACAGTCCTATCTTGTCTGTGGTTTGCTACCATATTCTTCAGCAAATGTCATCTGCAAATTCAATTCTTCATTCTACTTTCCTATTATACTCTTAACGACTGAGCATTTCCTTTCTAGTTCTTCACCATGTGAATAACATGGTAACAATGAATTCCAAGGTTCATGTGTAACCCCTTTCTGCACATACTTGTGCTTTTTCTGTATCCATACATAAGCATTTTTATTTAATGTCAAGTCTGGACCTACAGAAAAGGACATTGCCTTTTGAGGTCTGCTATGGCTCGTGTCTAGATGTCCCCCAAAGCCTCATGCAGTCATACGCGAGCCTTTTTCAGAGGTGGCTGGATCTAGAGTGTGTGATGCTAGGATTAAATGTGTGTGATTACTAAATTAGTCCACTGGTTGGTTGGGTAGAGTTTTGGGTAGGATTAAAACTGCCCCACCCTGGGTGTGAGTGCTATCTGTCCTACGAGTTGGGGGTAGCCTAGATAAGACATAAGGGACAGAAAAAAGGTTGCTGTTTGCCACTTGCGTTTGCTACTTCTCTGCTTTGCTGCCTTCTGCCTGACATAAACTGTTTCTCCTCTGCAATGTTCCTCTGCCTCGGACCCAGCCAAGTCTGAACTGAAACCTCTACAAACTGCGAGCCAAATAAACCTTTCCTCCTTTAACTTGGGTATGGGATATTTTTGTCTCAGCAATGAGAAAATTAAGGCAAAGTCTAAGACACACATAACCAAATTTAACTTAAAATATGATTGAAGTAACTCTTTTCTAAAAAATGTTCCAACCCATATATTATGTTTGATTATTTTTCTGTGTATGCATTCCTCTGAAGTGAAGCTGGTGTAATACACATTTCCATGAGTTCAATGGTTAGACCTATGAACATCTTTTCCAGATTCATGTATTTTGTAGCAGTGTAAGACAATTCTATTTAGGCTGATCAATGATACCTGAAATGTCACATAATGGAATTTTAACATCTCTGTATTTCAATTTCATTATTATTAATGACAAACCTTAACATTAACTCAACACTTAAATACTTGATTTTGTCCTCTCTTGTGTTTTCACATTTCCCTGATTTTTAAAATGCTTCTTATCATCTTTCCATAGCCATTTCCAGATGTCTCATTTTTATTCTACTTATTAGGTCATCATCTTCCTGCCCCTGCAAACACCAGCCAGATTTCTCTTTATGTTGATATTTTGGAATTTAACTCTTCAGAGTCCATAATAAAAGCTTAAGCTACCCAATGGAAGAAGTGGGTTGTTAACAGCAATACGTTTAAATTTAAAGATTTATTTACTTGCCAAACTAAATTAGATTGATTACAGATAAGGCACTATTATAACCTCTCTAAAATGATTACCTCCCTTCATCCTAAGGATCCGATGAAGCAGCAATTATGATCCCTGTTTTCTGAACTAAGAAATGAAGCACCCGGATGTTAAGTGCCAGGGTCTCACACAGTTGTTGTGAAGGTGTGAAAACTTTAAGAGTGACTCTCTCTCTTAGCTATATGGTGTGGTCATACTGAGTTGTTGGTATGTGCCATTCTGTGCGAATGACTCAACACCTCACTACCTACAGCAAATATGACAGATGCAGGAAGTACTGTTTCACAAACGACTTATACTTACAAGGAATATCCCTGTATCCAATCTCCAAAGCATGAAAATAATTCATAAATTCTCTAACTGGAATTTTAAAAGCTTCGAAGAGGCCCATGTCTTCAAAAAGTCTGTATGAGACCTATAAGACAGGAAGACAAAACTTTTACAAATTGTATCCTAGGATCTTAAACATAAAGAGAAAAGTGGGGTAAAAAGTGCATATTTCATCAACCAGATGAATTTACTACCAGTAGTGATACTTATTGAGAATAATGAATTAAGTATACATTGAAGATTTCCATGTACTGACCCTTAGTGGTTTTCTCCTACGAGGGGTCTCTAATGTACACGGAAGGGTAAAGAAGAAACCGACACTATCACTATCAACAATAAAAAAAATTAGATTCACCATAGCATTCTACCAAGTGATTAAACTGAGGTGATACTGGTAACTGGAAAGTGATACTTACTAAGGTGCAAGTTGTACAGTACATACAACAAAGACTAAATAAAGGATGAGAGAACATTTCAGTTTGGATAAATTTTCTTTGAAAAGCTAACTTCAAAAAATAATGACTTCAGAGTTGTGTGTTAGAGGTGATAAGAGGAAAGAATGTGGAAGAGGAAAATAGCTCCTCTAAAAGATAAAGAAGAAAAAGATTTATTCTAATGCAGTATAAATAATAAAGTCTATTTACTCTCATTCATTGGATCTCTTTCACCTCCAAATACCTGCTTTCCTTACAATTAGTTTTATAGTTCTAATGACTCAAATCAATATATTTGGAAATAATTGGAATATTCGACATGATGGAGAAAAAGAGGAAGTGGTAGGAGAAGGCCATGGGGAGAAGTGGTTGCTGTGGCTGAAACAGTGAATGAAGACAGGAGGAAAGCTCTGAGACCCATGGGGAGCAATTGGAGTGGTTAATCTTGGGTCTGAGATCCACACTGACCTAAGGATAACATTACTCTGGTGAAGTGGTGATCTACTGGTGATTCTGGAGCAGAGAAATGGTTTCATCTTATTTTTAAAAGCCTGGCCAAGAGTAGCGAAGTAGATTATATAATACCTTCGTCTCAATTATTTTTCTTCCCTGGTAATGCATAGATATTGAACTTTTTCTCTTTTCTGTGTAATCTGACGTCTCTATCCCCTCTCTTCAAAAATTCAATAGAAAGTTTGTGGCTTCTGTCATAGTATTTTTAAGCTATTTCTTCTTTTAGTTCTCTCTTTATGACTGCTTTGTATTATATGCAAGCTCTCATTTATGAACACCTAAGGGATTTATCTTTGCAGGTCGCTTCAATAACAACAGGGACACAGTAGTAGGAGCTGATGTGCATACATACAGAGAATTAAATGTGATGTTTGTTCTGAGTTTATGCAGAATAATTATTTACATTTAATTAATCTTCGCTGCACTGTAAGAGATAGGTAACATCAATTACTAATGTCTGAAAGTAGAGGAAAGTAAGGTACAGAGTGGTTGAGTGTCTAAAGGTCATACGGCTGATATAGATCAGCTAGAATTCAAACCATGCATTTTGTTTTCAGATTTTGTAACTCCTAGCTGCTTTAAGTTCTACTGATGCTATTTAGAAACCAGTATTGTTAGAACTGTAAAAAACTAGAGGGTGCCTACAGTTCTATTAAAAATGTTTCAAAGATGAAATGAAAAATTAAAATAGAATATTTTAGAGTCTGATATTAAAACAGGGCAGGGCCGGGGATCTAGCTCAGTGGCCTAAGTGCCTGCCTGGCAAGCACAAGGTCGTGAGTTCAATACCCGGTGCCACAAAAAAAAAAAAAAAAAAAAAAAAAAAAAAAAAAAAAAAAAAAAAAAAAAAAAAAAAAAAGAAAGAAAGAAAGAAAGGAAACAGGGCATATAAATAATTTTTAAAAAATTAGAACCCCAGAATTTAAAGACCCAATGCAAAAACGGGCATCTGAGATCAATGCACACTTCTCAGAGTAAAAAAACACAAATGGCAAATAAATACATGAAAAAATGTTCAACATCACTGGTCATTTGAAAGATGCAAATTGAAACCACACTGAGCTTTCATCTCACCTCAGAAAGTATGGCTATCTTCAAGAAACTAACCAATAACAAATGCTGGAGGGGTTGTGGGGAAAAAGGAACCTTTCTCCATTGTTGATGGGAGTGTAGACTGGTGCAATCACTCTGGAAATCAGCATGGATATTTCTCCAAAACCTAGGATTACAGGTTCCATTTGACCCAGCTATTCCTCTTCTGGGTGTCTTCCCAGAAGAATTAAAAACATCATACCACAGTGATATATGTGCACCCATGTTATAGCAGCACAGTTTGTAATAGGTAAATCCTGGAGACAACCCAAATGCGCATCAACCAAGGAATGGATAAAAAAGATTGTTTTGTTTTGTTTTGTTCTGTTTTGTTTTGTTTTGTTTTATAATACAATGGAGTACTAATCAGCCATAAAGAAGGATAAACTCAGGACACTTCTAGGCAAATGGATGTACTTTGAGACCATATTAAGTGAAATAAATCAGTCATACATGTGTAAATATTGCAGTTTCTATGGTGTGAGAAACTGAAAGTGTAAATAAGGACCAAAGTGTACAATAGGTATTGTGAAATATGAAGAAATTGTTCAAAAGAAAGGGGAACTAGGAAGGGGGAGGGAAAAGTAAGGAAGAAAAAAGAAAAAAACAATAAAAGAAGGATAAAATGGAAACAAAGCATTGTAACTAAGGAGAGGAACAGAGGCTGAAGGGAAGGGAGGGAATTGGGGTAAAAAAAGGCCCAGGATATATCACGTACAGGTACAAATTCCCTATGATGAATACAATCATCATGTATATCTAAATT
>RJWT010004298.1:0-33778 GCA_004365215.1 Cuniculus paca | reverse complement strand
ATACTGCAGATAACAAGAGGCATTATGGTAGCCTTATCGATTGCTTTTTACCCTGTTTAAAAGTCATGTACCACATTCACTGCCTTGTTTTGATTGACTTTACTCTGTTTCGTTTTGTTTGGTTGTATTCTTTTCAAAAAAAAAAAAGAATCAGCTATAGGATTTATTGATAGAATTTATGCTTTTGTTTTATATTTTATTAATCTCTTGTTTTTAATGAATGAAATTTTTCATACTTTTGGGGGCTATTTTGTTATTCTTTTGCCATCTATAGCTTATTTTGTATTTATATGGGGTATATATTATGAATGTTTAAATTTTAAAGAAAATTATTGCAGTAAAAGACTCATTACCATTAATTCCTCTCTCTTTGAATACACTTGTCCCATTGTTTGTGTCACTTTCTGAAGCAGTTCTGGAAGTCCTCTTTCTAGAGAGTCTTTATGAGGTATGATCAAAGCTATGGTGACTATTCCTGCCCAGTGTCATCCAACAGAAAGACAGGCTTGTAAAAAACAGCGTGTCCTCATCCATCTTATTCACTGGATCTGCACCATGTGACTTCTGGGTCCTCCCCAAAGTTGAAGTGACTATGAAAGGTAAACATTTTCAATCAACTCAGGACACTGAGACAGCCACAGCAGCACAACTAATGATATTCCTGGAAGAGGACTTCTGGAACCACCCCAGAGAGTGGTAAGGATGATGGGATATGTGTGTTTGAAGTGAGAGGGAATATTTTGAGGAGGATTAATGGCAACATACCTTTTATGATAATAAATTTAAAAAGTTAAACATTCATCATATTTTTCACTCTCATCATAAAGATTATATAGATATAAGATACAGTACTGGGGGTCGAACCCAGGAAAACTTGAGCTACGGCCCCAGCTTTTTTTTCTTTTCTTTTTTGGACAAGGTCTTGCTAAGTTGCTCAGGTCGGTCTTGAAATAATGATCCTTCTTAAGTCTCAGTGTATGTGGGATCACACCCCTGCCAGTGAACTTCAGGCTCTGAATTTTTCTGGTGTTGACTTGTCATCTCGTATATCAGTGCTCATTCATTTCTAAGTAGTTGTCATTTCAGCTCTGAGTTATTTAGAAGAGTGATTTAAACATTTTAAATAGATGGATTTTTGGACGTGCTATTGTTTTTATGGTTAATTTCTAACTTTGGTACATATAAGTCAGAGTTTCAGAATTTGTGAGTCATCTTCCTTTTGTTATTTTTTTGAGTACAAATATATTAGATTTTGTTTGTTAACTCTACTATTTAGATGTTCTTTACCCTTTTTTCTATTCTGATATATTTGATCTATCACTTTCTATGAGCTGTATTCCATCTCCACTGTGTGTGTATATTTTCTCTTCATAGTTCTATTAGGGTTTATAAGATACATTTAAAACAATATTTCTAGGTTCATGTACTTTTTAATGACTGTTATGTATTCTTGGTGGATTTTACTTTTTCTCAATGCTCAAATATCCTTTTTTGTCTTGCTTGATGCTTTTCATCTGGAATTCTATTTCTTTTGGTATTTGCTGTTATCTATGTTATAAGCATTGTCTGGTGTTCCTTTCCATTCCTTTATTTCCATTCTCCTTAGGTCATTTTTGTTTATTACCTCTATTACAAATAGGCTAGGGGTAGAACTCTTTTTTTTTTTTTAAATTACAACAAAATTTTACAGCACATCAGTCAGTGGGTAACAATGGTACTTACGATGCGCATTGTCATCCCCAAAGAATTCACTCAGAGCACAAGACATCTGCCTTCAATTAGGGTTCTTAAAGTCAGCACTATAGTATTAATTTTTTTTTGTCTTTTTGAGACTGGGTCTTGCTATGCAGCTCAGGCTGGCCTTGGGCTTACTTTGTGACCCAGGTTGGTCTCGAACTTGCTATAGTATTAATTTTTAATGGAGAAATTCAACTAATTTCTTGGGATACCTCTCCTAAAATCATCCTAGAACTTGTTTTCCAGGAAGGTCTTATTTTAGGGGAAACAGGGTACTAAATTTCTTGGCCCTTTATCCTGTTCCACGGGTCAGTGTGACCATTTTTATGCTACTACCATGCTGTCTTGATTACTATACCTTTGTAATGGATTTTGAAGTCAATTGTGTAATGCCTCCAGGTTTATTTATTTATTTTTATTCTAGACTTCTTTGGTTAACTAGGGTGTTTTATTGTCTCATACATATTTTAGGATTTTGTTTCTATTTATGTGAAAAATGACATTGGAATTTTGGTAGGGATTGCAGATTTGCAGACTTGTAGATTACATTGGGTAGTATGGAAATTTAAACTATATTAATTCTTCAATCCATGCACATAGGATACTTTCCTATCAATTTGTCTCAAGTATTTCTTTCATGAATGTTTTATAGTTTTCAGTATATAGACTTTTCACTTTCTTTGTTAAATTTCATTTTTGTATGCTATTGTGAATGGGATTGATTCCTTAATTTCTCTTACAATGTTGTTAGAGTAAAAAAAGTGCTACTCCTTTTGCAAGCTGAAACTTTACTGACTAGGTTTTGGAGAAGTCTTTAGGATTTTCTTTATATAGGATCATATAATCTGGAAACAGACAGTTTCATTTCGTCCTTTCCCATGTGGGCATCTTTTATTTGTCTGACTGCTCCGGCTGGAACTTTTAGCAGTCTGTTGAGTAGACAGGGTGAGAGTGGGCATCCTTGTGTTTTTTTTTTTTTTTCCAAAATCCACTTTATTTCAAGGATAGAAGAATAAGCATAAGCACATGAAGAAGAAGAAGAAGAAGAAGAAGAAGAAGAAGAAGAAGAAGAAGAAGAAGAAGAAGAGGAAGAAGAAGAAGAAGAAGGAGAAGAAGAAGGAGGAGGACAACAAAATTTCAAAACACATTGACCAGGGGGCCACAATGGTACATACATTGCACATTGTCGTCCTTAAATCATTAACCCAGAGCACAAGACATCTGCATTCAATTGTCCTAACCATACCAGCACAAATCTTTCTCTTCAATGAACTCAGAGAAATCAGAATAACTATCTTAACTATTTTTTTAATATACATATACATACACATGTACATGTTTTTTCTTTCAGCTTCTCACACCAATGAAACAATATGATATTTATACATGTGTGTCTTATTTATTTCACTAATGAGTATGTTCTCAAGTTGCATCCATTTATCTATAAAAGTCTCCAGTTTATCCTTCTTTATGGCCAAGTAGTACTCCAGTGTATAAAAATACCATGTCTTTTTTATCCATTCCTCAGTCAATAGGCATTTAGGTTGTTTCTAATATCTGTCTATTACAAACTGTGCTGCTATAAACATGGGTGCACATATATCACTTCGGTGTGATGTTTTTAATTCTTTTGGAAAGATACCCGGAAGGAGAATAGTTGGGTGGAATGGGACCTCTAGTCCTAGTTTTTTGAGGAATCTCCACACTGATTTCCACAGTGCTTGCACCAGTCTGCACTCCCACCAACAGTGGAGAAGGGTTCCTTTTCCCTCACAGTCCCTCCAACATTTGTTACTGGTAGATTTCTTGATGGCAGCCACTCTTTCTGGGGCGAGGTAGAATCTCAGTGTTGTTTTAATTTTCATCTCTCGAATGACCAGTGATGTTGAACATTTTTTCACACATTTATTTGCTGTTTGTATTTCTTCATCTGAGAAGTGTGTGTTCATCTCAGAAGGGTATCCTTGTCTTATTTATGATCTTAGAGGAAAAGGTTTCAACTTTTTACCATGCAGTATGAAGTTAGCTTTGGGCTTTACATAAATGGTCTTTACTATGTTGAGGTACCTGATTTCAATGTGTAATGAAAGGCTATTGTATTTTATTAAATACTTTCCTGGCATCTATTGAGATAATCATGTGGTTTTTGTCTATCGTTCTGTAAAGTATTGTATCACATTTACTGATTTGCATGTTTTGAACAATATTTGCATTCCAGGTTTAAACACCACTTGATCATGGTGAATGATGTTTTTAATGTTCTGTTGAATTTAATTTGCTAGTATTTTGTTTAGGACTTTTGCATCTGTGTTCATCAGGGACATTGGTCTGTAGTTTTAATTTCCTGTAGCATCTTTGGCTTCTGTATCAGAATAAAGCTGGCCTTGAAAAAGTAATTTAAAAGTACCTCCTTTTCCCTTGTTTGTTTATTCACTTTGGAAGCTTTTAGGATTTTTTTTTATTCTGGATATTCTTAAATATCTTCATAATGGGTTCAGTCAAAATATTTTTTGATTAACATGTTCTGTACTTAGTAGGTCATTTCAACCTGAAGGTTGAATGTCTTTATTTGATATTTTATTTGATATTCCTTTCCTTCATTTCAGCTATTCTTCCTGTTCTTTTTGTCTGAAATTTCTATTACCCAGATAGGAATTTTCTAACTCTATCCTCCACATTTTAACTTTTACGTCATATTTCCTATCTTTTTGTCCTTTGGATACATAATGAGAGAATCCCCTGGTTGACTTTTTGGCTCATTAACTCATTCTTAGCTGTATCAATTCTACTATTTCAACTACTGTATTCTTCTTTCTCCAAGTAAAATTTTCTTTTTTGTGTCTTTTTTTTTTTGAGATAGATTATCACTATGCAGTTTGGGCTGGCCTTAAACTCACTTTGTAGCCCAGGCTGGTCTTGAACTCGCAGTGATCCTCCTGCCTCAGCCTCCCAAGTGCTGGGATTACAGGCCTGTGCCACTGTGCCTGGCCTAACTTTGCTGTTTTTAATGATGGCTTCTGCTGCTGTAGCATTTAACTTAACAGACATTATGTTCTTTAGTCTTTCTAAAGATACAAATCACATTTATTTTCAAATCTTTTGGCTCTATTTATTCTTTTTCCTCCCCACGTATTAGTTGAGTGTGATGCTTGTCTTTCTTGATGTTGGTTTCCTCCAAATACTTTGGGATTGTTTCTGACAGCTTTTGTGTGACTGAGCCCAGTTTACATTTCTCTGGATAAAGCCATTCTCAGAGGAGCCCCCCTGGGATCATGGGAGAGAGGCCAGGTGGTGGGGCAGGTGACTTCTCTTGGACTCTCTGGGGGTCCTGCTGTGCCTCTCAGACCCCACAATATGAGAGGAGCATGATGTAACGTGCCGTGGCTTCCAGCCTGTGAGCATCAGCAAACACTCCCTAAATGCAAGTTTCTGCAGCACCAGGGGGCCCAGGCTGTGGCCCAGGCCTCTCCTGTGCCTTGTATCTGTACTAGGAGAAGCCCTATCCCTCTCTCCCTTTGTCCAGGTTCCCACCCTGTCTGGAGGGGGCTTTCCTTGGGTCTTGTTGCTTTGTGAATTGAATCTCATCTAGTTTCTTACATTTAGGAATTTCCCAACATTTCTGACTCACCTACAGTACTCTTGCTTGTTCGTTTCTATTCCTAGTGCTGTTATGGGTTTATATTTTTGAAAATTTCTTTTATCATCAAGGACTTTAGGAAAAGAGGGGAGATAAGCCCATGGGATCAGTCTGAAATAAGTGTCCAGATCACCTAGGTAAATGTGGTCCAAGCTCAAGTGTTGTTAGAAAGCAGCTTACAATGGCCCTTGTGCTCTGATACCTTGTGGTCTCGGGGAGGTGGATATGTCGGGCTGGTATGCTCAGGGATATAAGGTATTGTGAGCGATAATGACTTGAGCTTGGGTGGTGCAAGGGGGCAGAGCAAGGTGAAGGTGGAACCATCTGACAGAGGGTCCCTGGGTCCTCTGGAAAGGAGCCTCAGGAAACAGAAGAAGGCTTGCTACCTCTCCTGGTGCTATGGTGCATGAACTCTATGAACTAGGATGGACTTTAAAAACCATCTGCTCCAGGGCTAGGAAGAAGGAATAGTTTTCGTCTACCAGCCCTGGAAGACATGGGCCCCAGCGTGCGGGGCTGTGATAAGCACAAAAGTAAGAGGGAACCAGAGGCAGACAAGAAAGGAGCCAGATGAGAAAGGAGCAGCCTAGGCATGGACCCACTCAGGGGCAGTGTGAGAACACCCCCAACCTTGGCTATTCCTCAGCCAGTGGCTTGCCAAGAAGTGTGATGACCCAAGCCTAGGTTCAGTGAGGATAAAACTAGGCACAGGAGGACATAAGCAGCCAACACGGGACAGAACACACCCTGGCATGGTGATCAACACCTGAAGGGTCATGAGGACTTTGGCTCACCGTTACAAACCTAGGCTTTGAGCTTCTTCAAATTCTGAACCAGCCACTTTTGGCCTTTGATTTTTTTCCTCCAGTATGGAGGATGGCATCTTGGGCCTCCCACATGCTAGGCAAACACTCTATACTGGGCTATATCCCAACACATTTTAAAGTTTTACTTTGTGATAGGTTCTGGCTAAGTTGCTCAGGCTGGCTTTAAACTCGCAATCCTGCCTCAGCCTCCTGAGTGCTGGGATCACAGGCATGTGCCATCATATCTGACTTTAGCGTCTGACTTTTGATCCCCTGATGGCTTTGGGTGGTTACCAACAGTGTCCACTCGGCTGCTCGTGGAAAGTGACACAAATAACAAGGGCACAGCCAGATTCCCAGTTAGAAGAAGGAAAGCAAACACCCATTTTCTTCCTTCCTGGTCCCAGAAAGACAGTTCCTCTCCTCTCACGCCCGGATTGTGGGGGCACCAGAAAAGTGTGTGTGCACACTGTGTCCTTGGAGACTCACCTGAACAGCAGCAGCACGGCTTGGGGGAAGGTCTGAAAGTTGTTGTTCCGGTTGATCTCCGTGGTGTCATTCAAGGCAATCTTCCCAAACACCTGACAGAGGAAGGAAAAGGAATTCTGTGACCTATGGAAAAAAGAGGGTTCTAATTTCCAGCCATTGTTCAATAGTCTCTTTAGGGGCTGCAATGATCCTTGGACTGATTTATCCATATAATAGTCTCCCAATGCGCCTTCAGACATCCTCTGCCCCCAGATTATAATTCCCATTATGGTGTGAATCTAAAATGCCCCCCAATGTCTCATGTGCTCAGAGGTGGGGCTTTCAGGAGGTGACTGGATCACGAGGGCTCTAACTTCATCAATGGATTCATCCATTGAAGGAGTCATAATGTGCTGGCATTGTCGGGAGGTGGTGGGAATAAGAGGTGGAGCCTAGTGGAAGGGAGTGGGTCATAGAGCATGGCCTTGGGGATTATATCTGGTCTCCAGCCCTCTCCTCTCAAGGTCTTTCCATCTTTTTCTGCTTCTTGACTGCCATAAGATGAGCAGGTTTCCTCCACCACATTCGTCTACCATGATGTTTTTGCCTCTCCAGGTATAAAAGCAATGGAACCAGAAGACCATGGACTGAAGCCTCTGAAACTCTGAGCCAAAATAAATGTTTCTTTCTTTAAATTGTTTATCTTGGGTATTTTGGTCACAGTGATGGAAAGCTGACTGACATACCTATTGTAGACATATGTAAGAAGAAATGTGCCCATCACCCTTAGGAAGGGTCCTCATGGTGCAGGGGTTTGGGGCTGAGAGCAGTGGATGCCAAGACCATGATCACCCTTTTAGGCAGGGACACTAGTCTGTCTGTCTTTCTTTCTTTCTTTCTTTCTTTCTTTCTTTCTTTCTTTTTCTTTTTCTTTCTTCTTCACTCTTTCCAAACTTGAGTTCTTAGATTTTGGAGTGCAGTGGGATGAGTGACAGGGCTTGGACAAACTGAGCCCATCCCTAAAGTCAGAAGCCTCTTCTTTTCCCCCTGGCCCTTTAAAGCCATGCTTGTCCTAGAAACTGCTTCCCTTTATTAGGTGTCAGGGAACCTTTTTTTAAATCTCAATACATTTTGCCTTTGAACCTTTGGGTCCTTCTGCAATGAGCAAGCAGGAAATTTACTCAGGAAGATGCTGAGGAAAGCTCCTGTGAAGTGCAGGGGTGGGGTGCTGCCAATCTGGCCTTGGGGAGCTCAGCTGGAGAACTGAAGAGGTTGAAGTCTGGTTTCCAGAAGCACAGATGCAGTGGGCACCTGTAAGCGCAGGTCCCAGAACATTGCTGCATGTGTACTGGAGCAGAGCATCCTCCCTCTGCCCTTCCATCTCCCTCCCAGTCACTTGCTCCTTCTGAATGACAGTGGGTTTGGGTGATTCTCAGGCCCAACAGCAGTGGACAAAGCAAGGGATGTTAGGTGGACATGGCCTTCCTGGTCTCTGAGTGAGGCTGCACTTTCCTGAGGCCCAGTGCCTCATTCTGGAGTGTTCTCTCCGCCTCCACCAGTTACAGAAGGCAGGCCTAGGATCATGGGGAAGGAGAAAAGTCCTCCAAGCCTTATCTCCTGCTTGCTCATGGCCATTCGCCCAGTTGCCTATAGGCTGTGCATTTGTAGGGTGGCAGGGAATGTGGTGCTGGGAGCTGGTGTGTGTGTGTGTGTGTGTGTGTGTGTGTGTGTGTGTGTGTTCCTACCTGCATACCAATCACGGCGTAGATGAAGAACAGCATTACTATGAGAAGGGCCACATATGGCAAGGCCTAGAAGGAAGCACAGAGGACATCATGAGACCCAGAGGGGCAGGCTGGCCACATCCTTTTCAGGAAAGCAAGGTGTCCAAGCTGCTGGCTGGCCTTGGGTGGGGCAGTTCCAAGAGCGCCACAGCAATGCAGATTGCCTGGAGAAAGCCTGAGAAATGGGTGCTGCTCTCTTATTTTAGCTTTTTATCTATATTTTGTAGGGCTGGGAATAGAACTCAGGCCTTCAACATGCTAGGCAAGTGCTCTACCGCTGAGCTACAGCTAGCCTTGGATTGAGTTTAAAAGTGGGCTGCAGATTAATGGATGCAGGGCGATACTACTATAGTAAGAACAGTCAAGAGGGAGCAGGACCTCCTCCTCTGATGCACATATTCGCACAAGAAAGAGTCACGCAGGATCTATGCTAAGCTGCTCAGAGTCACCTGGGGCGGAGTGGGGCAGAGGCAGGTCACACCCTTTCTTCACATGGCTTACCTTTGCTCCTCTAGTTGAATGGAGACGGTATTACTGGCGTCACAAAAACATTTAAGAAGGAGAAGTGTAAAAGGGAATGGGCTCAAATTCTATCCTCCCATGTTCTCACTGTGGGAGTTTGGGCATAGTCCACAGCCTCTCTGAGTCCTGCTTCCTCTCAACCATGGGAAAAATAATGACCTCTCAGGGGTTCGCTGATGTTTCAGTGGCTTAAGGTTTTCAAAGTGCTGAATGCAATAGCTCATGTACAGTACGCTTCCATACATTTGGTTCACTCTCATATTATCTGTCTAGCAGCTCAGAGGACTTGGTTTTCCAGAGCCATGGCCTACAGAGGGGGGCCTGGTTGCCCTCAGACCTGTCGCTGGAAGCACTCTACGCCACCAGATGGCACTATAAGACCGTGTGATGGTCTCCTAGTGGCCGTACACTCAAGTCTCCTCCATAGTCTCCCTGGTTTTTTGCCTCTGGGGCTCAGTGGTGACCCGGGAGGTTGGGGAGCCCAGGCCCATTGGAAAGTGGGGAGCCACCCTGGCCTGGTTGGAGGAGCACGGGACTGAGGATGCAGCCTGATTGCTGGTCTCCAGAGATCTGTGTGGCCCTGTTTGGAAGCTGTCCTTTGGGGTGGATTTCCAAGTAGGGCAGGCATTGACCCTGCAGCACCTGTCCTATGGCTGTGACCACAGCCGCTGTGGGCATGCTGGGTCCAGAGACTGACTCCATGCCCTGTCTGAGCTCTGGCCCCACCTAGGCAGGAAACCCGGAAGCCAATGTTCAGCATGGGCCTCTTTGTCCTGGGAGGTCTGGAGTGCTACTTGCATAGAAGGAGACAAACCTGCCTCTGTGCCAGATTTGGGGGAACATACTTGGGAATTTCTAGTCATCTCCGAGGAATCCAAGTGACCTAACAGCTTTTCTTCTCTTAACCTCACCCTTACATAACTCTCCTCAGAACTGGCCAGGGGCCACTGGGATTCTGTATTTACAGATGGAAAACGATGCTAGAGATAAAGGAGTTAATCACGTAGTTAGGCTATCTTGTGCCTTACGAGGGGCCCACTCTCCTGCAGTGGAGTGACACCAGAGTCCTCAGAGTTGGGCCAGGTACATAACCAGGTAGGGTGAGTAGATGTGGCCGAGACACCTGGTGTGAAAGTCCAAAAATGCTGGAGTTGTGGTGGGGAGGACTGGAAAGGTTAGCAGGTGATCTAGGCCCATGTTTCCCCAACTTGTTCCATCCTACAAAACCCCTTTGCCGAGTACACAAATGAGAGGAGAAAGAAACTGTTTTACCTGCCCTCCCTTCCTTCTCATCTGAGCCCCGCTTCTGGGGAAGTGTGGGGCTCCAGGTGCCAGCTTTTGAAACCACAGTTTTATCCTCTTGATTCAGAAACAAGGAAAGTGAGTTGCTGTCATAGAGCTACTGAGGCAAAGAGAAAAAGGCAGCCAGGCCTTGAAATCCTGGAGCTCAGTTTCCCATGACAGCTCCCATCTGGGCAGCCCTAAGGGCAGCAGCACGGTGGAGTCCTGGGTCACCCAACAGGTGGCTTCCTGCCAGCTGTGCATGGAGGGGGCAGGTGGCGCTGGCTACCTGAAAGGACTTGATGAAGGTCCACAGCAGTGTCCGGATGCCCTCCCCGCGGCTCAGCAGCTTGACCAGGCGCATGACCCGGAAGAGGCGGAAGAAGGTGATGGAGATTCGGGAGTTTTCTTCGGCGTTCTGGAAGCCATTGGCAATAGAAGGTGCAGTTAACACAGCAAGAGAGAGGCGGGCAGAAAGGGACAGGGTGCTCTGAGAAGCACAGCTTGGCTGAGGGGAGGCAGCCCAGGGTGGGGGTCAGCTGCACTAGAAGGTTTCCTCCTGTCCCTGCTCAGTAGTGCACAGGTGAGAAGTCAGTGTCCACCTTTTCTGGGCTGGCAGCCACATGGTGCCCAAGCCCAGACCCTGAGGCCCGGTTTTCCTGTCCTGCTTGTTTCTATTCATTTCTAGTTCTTGATGCTCTGGATAGAGCCACAAAAATTCACTAGGGTGGTGTCATTGGAGCCCCCGTTGTCCCTCAGTGTGAGGAAGCAACACACTTGCTCTGTCTGGCTTGGCTGAGGTTCCTGCACCCTCTGTGGGACCTGGCTCTCTGCAAAGATGCAGTTGGTGGTCAGGGGCGGGTTGCACTGACCCCTGAAAGGGTCTCCTGCTCTGGCTGCAGAGGAATCTAGGACTTCTCTAGAGTCACCTCCGATTTCCTACAGCCTTTGCCTTGAGTGCCACAGGGGAGGGCTGGGGAACGGGGTGCTGCTTCACACTAGGGGAGCATCCGGGTTGCAGCCCTGTCCTTCCTTGAAGGCTCTGAGGGTTTTCTATCCCCTTCTGTCCTGGGGCCACCAGGAGGCTCCAACCCTCTCCAGGTGCACAGAGCCTGGATAAGTCAGGGAGCACAGGGCAGGGGAGCTAGGGGAGGCATCCCCTGAAGTGAGCCCTAGAAAATTTTGTGTCCCAGCATGGGGGACCATGGGTCTTGCTCACATGGATCCTCTCCTTGCTTGGAGTCCTGGAGGGAAGGGGAAGGGAGCGGATGGCATCAAGGCCACAGCAAGCTTAAGTGGGATTATGATGCTTGGGCTGCTGGCTGGCTGCTGGCTGGCTGAAGGCTCGGCCCAGCCATCAGAGAAAGCACTGGGTTAAGCCTATGGGGGGGGGTGCAGGACAGGCTGACGTCACCTTCTGCCTCGAGGTCTAGGAACAAGAACTGGAGCTCCCCTCCTGCTCACACGGGTGACCGCTGCATTGCTGAGCCAGAGAGCTGGTGGGCACGAGGAAGACCCCCTCCCTAGAGCTAGTGCAGCTCACCCAGCCCTGCTAGCACCGGGAGAGAATGGACCCTTGGGTTCCTGTTATTGTTCCCATTCCACACCCCTCAAAAAGTAGGGGCCTCTGGGTTGCTTGGGGGTCCACTTCAGCCCTCTCTGCTTCATTTTTTTCTCTTGATTTATTTGACATTTTTTCCAGATCAGGCCTCTTGGCCAATACCCATGCCTCTCTGCACCCTCCCAACAGCCCACTTGCATATTCCATCCTAACCCCACAGCCTCTGTGACCAGCGGCGGGGCTTATGGCTTCAGGGGACACTCACCTGACACCTACTCAGAACAGGGGACCCAGGGCCAGCAGGACAACTCAGGGCTAGAGTTCACAGATCAGCAAGCCAAGCCTCCACCTGGGAGGGTAGCTCAGAAACCAAGCGAGAGCAGTGAACCTACTTCTCCAAACCCCGGGTCAGATAAGAGTGGAAATATTTCTTATATTTCAAAATTGGAGCTGTGTCCATCAACCTCTTGGCATTGGTGGCCTGGGTAAGGAACCAGAGTCACCGCCCCTTATTCTGTCCTTGTGCACTTGAATCTCTGTATTTCTGTCACCTGTGTGTCTATTTGAAAGTCTACTTTCTTTCCTAAGAAGCAGCCTTGTTCTCCCAGAGGAGCAGAGAGAGGAAGCTCAGGGTTTATAATCTGGCTGTCAATTCCACTGTTTTCAGGAGAAGAGACAAGGGAAGAAAGAATGAGCTTAAGTGTGGGCGTTGGCTGTGGGTATCAAGAGTTTGAGAAGCCGGTGCCCCGGGGACATCTGGAAGCACCTGTAGACCCACAAATGGAGCTGCAGTATGAGCTCTACTCTGCCTCTAGTAAGAGCCTTTCCAGTTTCCTGGTCCTGCTCTAGAAGGAGGAGAAGCACATCCCCATCAGGGTCAGGACAACTTCTCACAATCTGAGTGACAAAGCAATGAGGGAGGGGAGTGGCTGTCCCTGTGAGGTGCGGCAGGATATACACAGCCAGCCTTTTGACCAAGTGGGAATAGGCTGTGCTGGGCATCACCTCTGATCCATTCACTCTTTGCCCCAGTCTTTGAGATTTTGGGGGCTCACGGGATCAACCCACTGCTGGCCTTTCTAAGAACTCATACTTGCTCCGGTTTGACGCGTATGACAGCAGCTTTTTAGAGGAGGTTGTTTCAAGAGACCTCAAGATCATCCTGCATCTCTACCACTTGCCAAAGGAGATCCTGGACTCAAAGATGAGAAGTGGTCAATTAATTAAACTTGTTTCCCTGCTTCCAGCCTTCTGCAGAAAAGTGGGTACCACTTCAGAAATTTAGAAATAGGAAAGGATCATATGGGTGGATGGAGAGAAATTTACCTGCCCTCTCAGTAACAAATCCCAACTTACATCTTTTACAGTTGTGGCCCAAGGGAGTTTAGTATCATGAACACTGCTTAGCGGGAAGTCATCACCTGCCTTTCTGACTCCTGGCTGGATCATCTATTGCTCCTTTCCCTGGAGTTCCTTATCACAGCTTTCACAGGTGCTCTCTGCTGATTTCCCAGGTTAGATTTAGCCCAGAGACTTGAGCTAGTGAGTCCTTAGGATGTTTAACAGGAAATGGCCCTTGGGTCCGATTCTCTCCCAGTGCTCATCAGACAGTCAAGATCACAGTGAAAAAGCACTCAAAGGAGGTCCAAGAGCACCATTACACACAGAGCTTTTCACAGCTCACACGGGCAAGGGCAGGCAAGGCACATGACGGACACAGTGGTCACATGCAACAGGAGCCAGGCTGGGCTCCGTGAGACCCTGAAGGTTGGGGAGGGTAAGAGTAGGGGTGTTAGAAGGGTCACAGAAGCTGGGAACGTGGTCTGGAGGGTCAGTCTTACCATAGAGGGAGAGCATTGGGTATGTTCAGCTGGCTTTAAAGAAAGGCAGACAGAGATAAGCTGTAATGAGTCTTCAACGAAGATGCCCGGTATTCTAGGTCTAACACAGGACACAGTGGAAGGAGAGGGTACAAGGAAACAAGTGAAAGAAGTACAAAAGTGTGGGCCCAGCAGGTTTTGGGACACCACCATGTGTGGGTCTGTGTGTTATTGGGCTTCTCGTCTAACAGGAATCCGCGAGGCATCCTCTTACCCATGGCTGTCTCTGGCTGTGAATTCAGTAACTCACAGTTATTATGGGTAAGATTATAGAGTATGGATTTTGTGGGTGGAGGTTTGTCCTCAGTTAGCCTTGGGTTCTTTTTTTTTTTTTTTTTTTTGTGGCACCGGGGATTGAACTCACGACCTTGGGCTTGCCAGGTAGGCGCTTAGGCCACTGAGCTAGATCACCCGCCCAGCCTTGGGTTCTAAGACACCATCAAGGGCCTGTGCTTTCTGAACTCTCACTCAGTCCAGGCAGTGCTGTTTGAGGGACAAGATTTGCCCGCTACTTATCCTTGCCTATTTAAGGAAAAGAGCCCCGGGTGAAAAATCCTGGTATAGGAGAATGCTATAAAGGGGGATCTAAGGAGGTGGTCCTCAACCCTCAATCAGCAGGGACTGATTCTCAAAGCTTAGGCTCAGATGGGACATGGCTTTGCATAGCTGTTGGTCCACAGGTGACCAGAGGCACGAAATAAAGTAATTGCTTTTTCATCTTGAAAGCCCTGCACACAATTTAGAACCTTATTAACATCCCTAAGAAGTTGCTTTTTTTTTTGGTGTGATTATGAACTCACTTCAGGGCAGGAGCTCAGGTGAGTATCTTAGGGCTGATCCTCTCCCAGTTTCCCTGTGCCTGTCTCTGGGAAGACACCCTGCTGTTGGGGCTGTGGCACACAGAGCTCAGCCCCTGACTGATCCTGACCACTGACGCTCTTAACTCTGTCGACAAACTGTCACTGTGCTTTTACTCCACTTTCAGATGGTTGCCCTTGTAGTTCTGTTTTAAGGTACAAACAAGGAAAGCATGTAATGAAACTTTTGTGGGATGAAAATGTGCACAACTTGACATTTGCTTCCAGCCTGAAAACACTTCTTTGGTAACAGGTTTTCCAGCAAATTGTTTTTAAAAAAATTCTCATAGAAAGTTGGATGTTTTCTTTTGAGGAATGGTGGAGATACGGGGTGAGGTGAGGGAAAACAGGGAAAGGGACACTTTTCTAGGCATTTACAGGAGACATTTTAGATTCTAGTTTCTGCTTCACGAGGATTATCAGCTGCCAGGTAAATCCACATGCCTGGAGCGGGTGGGGTCACTAGGCTTTGGCTGGGGGGCTGATATTGAACATAGAAACACACACACACACACACACACACACACTCACTCACACTCACTCACACAAGAGGTTCCTTCTCAAAGCATCCAAACCCCTCTTCCTTTGATGTGTGACAGTTCCCCATGCTGGTCACTTTCCTGCCCTCCAGACTGGTCCAGGGTTTGTGCCCCTGTGTTAACGAACCCACAGTTCTGTGTGTCTGGGAATGTGCTGAGGCTGGGGATGGGAGGGTCAGAGGCAAGTAATCTGCACCACATATAATGCCGGCGAGTAGGCGGAGTTTCCAGGGAGCCTTGCTGTTGCTCCTCTGTTAGCTCCACCCTGAAAATTATCAGAGCTGCTGATTACTTCTAAGAATCCTGTGCAAAGGCAGGAAGGTCATCTGAACAGGACCAAGATGGAGACAACTCAGAGAACTCACTGGTTTCTGGCCCACTCACACCCAGCTCTAGCCATTAAACAAAACCAAACTATTTTATTTCACCTCTTAACCATTCAGAATCTTTCTTTGGGATGTTGAAACATTTGTCTTAGTTATTTTTTCTCTTGATGTTTTAATGGCTCCCATCAAGATCTCATCTATTTAAATCATTTTTTTAAACATCAATACTTAGTTTTAGGTCTGATTATCTTGTTTCTATTTTATCATTTCAAATAATATCTAGGACTCGGACAACCCTTAGGATGAGTCTCCAAAGGAGTCGGGAGAAGCTGCCGGCAGCAGACAAAGGAAGGATTACCGCTTCCTGGGATCTGCGCTGGGTTCCCAGCCTGGGTAATGATGACTTGCCAAAGCACTGCATGGAAAGAGGCCAGACTCACATGCTCACTTCTTCTTGAGCCTCAAAGCCACACTTCTGACTCAACAGGAGCAGGGCTGCCTTTGACATCCCACATATACTGCTCACAAGACCTCTGGTCTCAAAAATTAATCACCATAATGACATCAGAAAGCAATCACGGAGACGGCAACCTGGTGAGGTATCGCCTAGGTGACCCCACATGGCCAGGTGTTTGCTGCTCTGCTCAGCGGCAAGCGGGATCCCTTGGGGAGCCAGGCGGCTGGGCCTTCTGCTCAGACCCTTGGTGTCCAGCACTGAGCACCTCTGGCCCAGACACAGGTTGGTGCTGTTTGCCCCTCTGCTGTGAGCACTGAGCTTGAGTTCTGCTTTTAGATCCACACCTGAATTCCTCTACCGCCTACTGCGGCATCCATCTCTAGCCCTCTCCCAGCTGTCCTCCTTGTTCCTCTGATGGGTTTATAGCTTGTCTGCCCGTGCTCTTCCTGAGGAAGAAACAGGCAGTGAATTGCCTGGAGACCTAGCCTGCAGACCCCTCCCACCTCCCCTTCAGTGGGAGCCAGCAGAATTCTTTCTTAACCCCAGCATGCGGCTGGTTTTTCGTCCAGTACTGTCTCCATTAAGGTTGGGGCAGTGTGAGTTTTTCAGCAGTCAATTCTTTCAGCTTTGTTTTATACGAATCTGGTAATTTCCAAGGATTTCAAGATATGGCGGCAATTAACTTAATTTGTTCATGCAATGAGTATAAATGAAATGAGGTTATTCTCCCACAGCTCAGGCGGAGGTGGGCTGGTGTTCCCAGGCTAAGGGCAAACGGAGAGCCAAAGACAGTGGCCACACTTCAGACCGCTTACGCTGGAGCTGGCAGTGGCGACAGATATGGAACTGGGTTGCTAACAGGAGACCTTGTCTGGAATTAAGTTCAGAGTCGAATCAGAAATATTACCTTGGAGGATGAAATCTTTGTTTCTGGAATTACTTACAATTCCTTTGCAGTGGGGCAGGAGACTACACCAAGGAAGCCGAGGCATGGGACTCGGGGAACATTAGAGTCAGGAGAGAGAGGGTACTCCTAGGGGGGTCTTCCCAAGGGGATAGTGTGGGAATCCATGGAACCATTTCCCAGTTGTCATATCACGCTGTCTCTCAGAGAATTAAAAGGTAGTTGATGTTGACTTTAAAAGAGGCAGATGACTTCCAGAGCCCCTTCCAGGAAGGCTGGCTTTGACAGCAGGGACCCAAGAATCCACATCTCTCTGCAGCAGGGGTCAGAGCACTGTCGTGGGAATTCATGAATCTTCACTGACTGTTCTGTCACAGTAACTCTTGCCTTTATTTTACTTTCTTTTTTTAAATCTTAAATCTTTTGTCAAGGAGTTAGCAGGAGAATCTGGCATAACTTCCATTCCAAACCACCTGAAGATCTGCGTCCAGCTGCTACTGAACTCTGCTTCTCTGCTTTTACTGTCGGCAGGCTTATCTTGGTCTGATTTGCAAGACGGGAAAGCTGGTTGGGTTGGGATGGCAGTGGTGTGGCAAAAGACGGGGGGCCCGGGGCTCTGCTGTGAGACAGGGAGGCTATGGCAGTGCACAGAGAACTGGAAATGGCAGGAGTCCTGGGCATCTAGAGACTCTGGGGCCCGAGTTCATGGCCAGGA
Organism: Cuniculus paca; assembly: GCA_004365215.1. NCBI lineage: Eukaryota > Metazoa > Chordata > Mammalia > Rodentia > Cuniculidae > Cuniculus > Cuniculus paca. The sequence goes on along the minus strand of RJWT010004298.1, from coordinate 16,304 downwards.
GCCAGCAGGTGTGGGTTTTGGCTGTATGGGTTCCTGCTATCCTTTTATTTCCTCTTTCAGTCCGGAGAACTGCACACCCCAGTACCTCAGGTGGGGCCTTCTAGCTGTAGAGGGATTGTGAGGCGCTAGAGATGGCAACAGGTGAAGCTATTTTAAGGAGGTTAAAGCAAAAGATGTTTTAAGCTGTACACCATATAAAATTCAACAGAGAGGTTACTTGCTAAGTGTGATGGTTGATACATTGTGTTAACTTGAGAAGTTTACAAGTTTCACTAAGTGATTCAGCAGGGGGCCAGGGTCTCACTTTGTAAAGGTCCTGATCCTGTGTGGGAGGAAGGCACTGAGATGGTGTGAGCCCTACACCTACCTGAAGAGGGGCGTAAACTGCTTACAATATAAGGGAGGATAACAGCTCCCTTTTTGCTCTTGCTGCTCTTGCTGTCTTGTGCTGCCTTAAAGTGTTACCTCTGTGCCATGTCACTCAGCCTTGGAGCCAGCTGATGATGGACTAAAACCTCCACAGACAGTGAGCTAAGTAAACCTTTCCTTCCTTAATTTTGGGCGTCAGGTATTTTGTCTCAGCCATGAGAGACAAGTAACCAGGACACTTAGAGTGATGCAAAGTTTACACAAGCACAAGTCAGCTGGGATATACAGAAGCAGAGGAGAGATGTCGGTGATGCTCAGATTGAGCATGAGGGAGAGGACATACAGGTAGTCAGAAGCAGTTTGTAAGCAGAACCCCCATTCTGGCTGTGGTGAGTGGTGCGACTGAAGTGGATCCTTGCCAGCTGGAGGACGCCGAGGCAAAAGGCCAGGGTGGGAAAGCACAGGGAACAAGGCGAGGCTAAGCCTGAAGGTGGAAGAGCGAGGAGGAGACACAGCAGCTCCTCCACCGCCATGGCCAGCATGCTGAAAATCCTTGCTTCTGTGTGCTTCTCCGGATTGCGAGTTTAGCAGGAGCGACTGTCTTGTATTTTTGTAGTGACTGGCATGCAATTGCCATGTCCCTTCACCACTCCCCTTGAAAGGGTCTTTGGCCACAAAGGGACAGGTTGAGAGGCAGAGAGTGCAGGGGTTGGGGGCTGCTGCTTCCTGGCTGTGCATTACTCTCCCTGTCTTTTTGTGCTAAGTGGTGGAAGGTGGCCAGGTGTGAGCTGCTTGTGTGATGAGCTGCACAGCGACCAGTTCAGGCGGCTGGCAGTGGCTTAAGCCTCAGGATTTATTCTGTTACTCATGTGCAACTTGTGGCCCCTGCTGGTGTTGTTCCCTGCCAGAAACACACACTGCGCAAGACCAGTTACAAAACAGCCAGCGTGGTTTCGTGTTCCCCTGAGCAGGGCAGCTGGTGTCCAGTCATTCAGACACACAAACAAACAATCCCATGAAGAATCAGTGAAGGAAATCAGCTTGTCGGCTGTGTTAACAGCATCAAGAATTGCACAGAATTCCGAGATGGAGAGAGGGAGTGGGGGAGGGAGAGAGGACAGAAAGGTAGAGGAGGAAGGGAGAGAAATACAAGTACAGCAAGGCAGGAAGACACAGATTCAATACGAGCACAGCAAAAACAGGTGGTTCTCAGGGTTGGAGCATTACATATGGGGAAAAATGGGTGTCAATAGAAGTGGCTATGCTTTGGAAATGCTATGGGCATTTTGCTGTTGCTGTTCTTGTCGTTGAAGACAGGGTCTCACTATATAGCTCAGGCTGGTCTAGAACTCATAAGGTCTTCCTGCCTCAGTCTCCTGAGCACTGGCATTACAGGCATGGGCTGCCCTGCCTGGCTTTTGTGGGCATTTTTAATCCTGTCCATGGTGCACGTTGCTCATCCCTAGCTCATGGAATGTTCTCTTGCTTGCAGGGTTTCTGGAAAATGCACTGACAGTGGCTGGCTGAGCCTGTGAGAACTAAATGACAGGCACCAGCGAGCAAGGGACAGAAGGCCATCTGGCCCTGCCTGGGGGCATGTGTGACAGCATCTGCCTTAGGGGAGAGGAGAGGGCTATGTATGGATCAAAATGATGAGAATGGAGGGGAAAGGAAATCAGGCAAAGCAGAAATGAAGCAGCTTTGGCAGAAGGCAGAGGGCCAGAGTGCCTTGACATCGTGTCAGTGTCAGGACACCCTGGCCATCAATGGTGGGTGAACTAAGAGCCCAGATCAGGATGTCCACAAAAATCAGGTTCCCACAGACCTCTTGGGTCAAGTCTGCAGGACACTTCTCAAGGCAGTGGCTTTCAGGAAAACGTTCTGTCCCAGGGCCCTTTATCGGCCCATCTCTCTGTCCTCCTACTGTGTCTGACCCCACAGTGCCCTGGGACTGCCGCCCACACAGCAAGCCTGGGCTCCCACGCTCCTTCATTTCCAACTGGATCGCTGATGCTCAGATGACTAGTATTACTTCCAGGACCAAGTGTGGGCCTGCTGGGTCCTTGAAGGGCCAGCTTTCTTCTAAGCAGAATGGAAAAGTGCCTTGGCGGACCCACAGAAGGGTGGAGGATGGGGGGAAGCATCCAATATCCTTCCCGCTCTGGTGTCCTAAAACTGAAGTCTGACCTTAGATGCATTGAATAATGAACCTTTGGGTTGAGCATTAATTTTTTTTGGAAGGGTCATTTATGAAGTCACTACCATCTTAGTATGAATTAGTGCATGGAATCATTTCATTTTGGAGCAAGACATCTTGGTGGCATTCGTTGGAGGAATCAAGGGTGGTGCTCAAAGTGGCCAGAAGTTGGAAGGAAGTCCCAAAGGGCAACAGGAGGGATCTCGCAGCGGGAAAAGGAGATGCAGATGTGTCCCACCCAGCTGTCCCGAGGCCACAAATCTTCACTTAATTTGTACCCAAGCACTAGCTCAGGCCACACCAACCACTGGCAATAGCACCCATCTGAGCCCTCTACTGAACAGACAGGACTGGGAGGCAGGTCCAGGTTCGGGGTTGGCCTTGCTATGAAACAGCTGTGAAAATAGGCAAGTTATTCCTTGATTCTGGCCTTTTGCATCCTCGTCTATTGACTGCTCGCTTGGGTCTGTCACATAGTAGGTGCTCGATGCCTCACTAAGGAGCACGTGGACACAGCCTGGGCTCAGTGGTCTCCAAAGTTTCATCCACCCTACTGTTCTGGGGTGAGTCCACTTCCTGACCATCTTTTCCACTCTCACCCCGCAGAGCTCTGGAGAGCCTGCCTAGCCTCACCTGCTCATCCTGTTGGCCCTTTCCCTGTTCTGGCAGGGCATTGATGGGTAGTCTGGGCCACAGAGCAGGCTCAGAGAGAGCAGAGCCTGCTGCTCTGAGTGCGCACCATGGACTGGAGATGGGAGGAAGCCAGCCTGTGGGGGCTGAGCTGAGTCACCGCGGGGGCAGATGTGCAGCAGGTAGCGTTGTCCGTGGCTCAGGGCAGACTGCCTTTCTCCCACCACTGCAGGACGCAGAGCCAAGGCAGGAGCCAACTGGCATGGTTGTGTTTATGCGGAGCCAATGAGGCACAATGGATATTGGGAGCTGGGCCTGGCAGAAAGGTATCAGGGATGCGGGTAAGGGAGATTTCGAGCCATGACCCTGGCGTGTCTGTCCCTGGGCACTTCCTGTGGCTGAGTCCCAGCCTACCCTGCCCTGTTTCTGCCCCCTCGTTCTCTTCCTCAGGCTGCAGATGCCAACCAGGCGGGGGGAGAACACGCTGCCTGCTACTTCCTTGGCCCTTGTCTGCAGGCTTGCTGATTAGGTAGCTAGGTGCTAGCATCTTACTGCTTTCTGTCTGAGGATCCAAAGGGCACCCTGGCCACCCTTGGGCCAGCACCGGCAGCACCAGCAGCCACCAAGAGGTTAAGTTTAGTCAGCTCTGGGAGGGCGCTGGATAAGGATCTCTGCATATTAGGGGCCGCCGTGCCATGCTGCGGCCAGCTCAGCTCAGGAATTTAGCCAATGGGCTCTGAGGAGACTCAAGAGTCAACTCTCAGACAGAAATAACATTGAATTCCAGGCTTTCCACCCATAAGCAGTATGACTTGGGCAGATTGTTCATCCCATCTGTGCCTCAGTTTCCTCATGTCTGCCAGTCCTCTGAGCATTTCGTCCCATTATGTGTGTAATGTCTTGGACTCAATGCCTGACATCAGTTCTCCGATCAGAGACCAGCTCTCCTGTTCTCCTTTTTCTCTTCTCCTTCCTCCTGGTCACAGCCAGTACTATCATTACATAGCTTTCCTTTCTTGCTTTGGTCACTTCTGGGAACCGACACTTTGCACCTGCATTAGTCCTCTCTCATTTCCTCCTCTGACCTCTGGAAGCTCCCTAGCACCGGTGCCCTTCCCCTCACACTGGCTCTGTGCCTGTGGTTCTCCCCGATGCTGGCTTTTCTGTCCTTGCTCTATGCATCCCTGCATGGGTCACACCCAAGCCAAGGAGCCCAGGCCCATGAGGAAAGGAGAAAGGAAACATTACCAGCAGCTGTCAGCCAACACCCACCTCAGAATCATGGGCTGCTAGCTAGCTACCTGTTGCCATCCCAACCACCACTGCATTCAGGAAACTGAGGCTCAGTCAATGGGGTTAACTGCTCAATGTCGCCTGACTTCACCGTGCCGCTGATGGAAACATATCCAAGGCTTCTCAATTCCTAGTTTGAGAATACGTCTCTATATTCAAAATGCAAGAATCCAGGTCCCTCAGCACTTTCCATTGTTTAAAGTACTTGAAAAGACAGTGAAGAAGGGCATTCAGAAAGTCTGTAGCCTACACCCCCAAACTGATTCCAGTGTGGGGTACTAGGGAGTAATTTTGATGCCATAGTAACTTTCATGAGCAAGAACAGGGGTCCTTTCTAGGGCATGGGATTTAAGACCCAAGAAACCCAGAGCCTTCTTTCGGAGCCATTTACTTGCACTCTGGCCTCACCGGGTGCACAGAGGGAGAGCAGCAGGATTCAGAACAAGGTGATGTGTCAGGAAGGGAAAGGGCAGTGCGTGGGTCTTAGCCACCGAAGAGCACTTTAACCTAGTTAGACAAGGTGGGGACTGAGGGCGGCACTCTGGTGGCATCCATCAGTTGTTCAGAGGATGTAACTCTGCAACTTGAGAGTGAACAACAATTCAGCATGAAGTCGCTTTGAGCACAAAGGGTCTCCATGCCTTCATGCTGGAGACCCCTGGTCCAAGCCTCTGCACGTCTGCTTTTCCTCTATCCCTTGGCACGCTCCTCCAGTGTCATGGTTGGAATGCCACCCACCTGCTGATGACTCGGAGCCGGGACTTTAGGTTGGTAAGTGGACCATCAAAGCCAAGCTCTCGCTGCACCTCATCCAAACATCCTCTGCCTCATCTCCCCCGACTCCCACCAACTCCATCCTTCCATTGCTTTGCCAAAATTGCACAGTCATACTGAGCATCTGTCCTTCTCCCACACCCGCACCCAGAGTGCCAGGAAACACTGTTCTACTTTCAAAAGAGATACAGAGCCTGGCCATTTTTCACAAGGATCCTATTGCTACCACATTGCCCCACGCTCCTATCATCTCCCACCTGGATTACTACGCTTGCCTTCTAGATGGTCTTCTGCTTCCCACCCTTGACACCTATAGATGGCCACAGCAGCCTTTTAGAACATGAGTCACATCACGTGATAGCTCTGCTCCAACCCAGTAGCATAGTCCCTTCTGCTCGGAGTAGAATCCCAAGCCTGGTCCCTGTCTCCTCTCAGAACTACTCCTGCTCCGCCTGCCTTGTTCAGTCTATACTGGCTGACCTGGCCACCCCTCTGCCCAAAAGCTCCTCTCCCACTTAGCTGTCTGAAGAACCCCTCACTTCCTTCACATCTTTGCTTTGTTCAAATGTCACCTCCTTACAAAACTCCATCTCATTCAAAACAGTACTGGCTTTCCCTGACCTGTCGCTGTTCTTTTTCCCAGAACACTTATCATCTCCTAACATACTATATGATGTCTTTATTTTCTCACTGCTCACTGTCGGTTTATTCCTTTCCAGAATGTAAACCCATGAGGGCAGGATCTTGTGTCTTGACTACCTGTGTATCCCAGGTACCTAAAACACTGCCCGACACACAGAAGGAGAGACCGTAAACACTGTGCAAGGACTGGATGGTGGCTCCTGAGATTGGTGGAGACACTGGCTTCCTGAGAGGGAAAGACAGGGAGGACAGGAAGATGAGCTTCATTGTGAGAAATATTTGGAGGGATATTAGGATGAACGAGGCATCTGGTGAGGGGAATGGGGGTTGATTCATTTAGGTATAGAGTCAAGGGTGAAAGGTTACTAGTGAAAAAACCCTCTTGGATTGCACGCTAAAAGTATGGGTTCTTTCTGAATTTGAACATGTATCTGAGAATCCGTGCCTCATGATGACGGCATGTCTAGCAAACACTGCAACCCAGGGATACAAGGTTCTCTGAAGGATCTCATATGACTGGGAAGAAAATCCTGGAACTACCCATAAGCTGGTCCTAACATCAAGGCAGCGGCTTGAGGGTGGAGGGAGCATTGCTCACACAATTTGCCATCCGCAACATTACATGCTCCCTGAGTGCAGGATGACATCAGACCATGCGTTTGGTACAGGCCGATTGTGCCACGGGCAGTGGTCAACAGCCTGTGCCGGCTCAGCTCTGGCAGTGCCTTGGCCATCTGTGTGTCAGTCACTTCTGGAAAACAATGGCTCTAACATGTCTGTTGGTGCTAAATTGTAATTAGACAAAAAAAAAAAAAAAAAGACAGTCTGCTTAGAGACCAGGCCCTTCAAGTTAGCCCAGCAGGAGAGAATGTCATTTGCTTGGGAGCCCTGTCTTTACCTTCCCACAGTACTTTCCAGCTTACTGAGAGCTTTTATCTTGATATATATATATATATTTTTTTTTTAATTTTTAAAAAATTTTTTTGAAAAAAAATTTTTTTTGGCAGTACTGAGGATTGAACTCAAGGTCTTTTGCATGCTGGGCAAGTCCTCTACCTGCTGTATCCCTGAGGCACACTTCCAGTCCTTTTTTCAATTTTAGTTTGAGACAGGATCTTACTATGTAGTCTGGGTTGGCCTCAAACTTGCAATCTTCCTGCCTCAGCCTCCAAAGTGGTTAGGTTTACATTCAGCATGGATACTTTATGAAAGCTTCAAAAGCCACTGCTGTAAGTGTCATTTTCCTTTGGCGGAAGTGGAAGTTAAGTCTTAGTCTTCAGTAACAGAAGAAGTAAGATTCAACAATTTTCCAGTTTTCTAACTTCAAGCCCAGTCCTTATTTTTGGGTGGCATTCTGTTTGTTCTACTTGTTCAGAAGCCACTGGTTGTGTGGAGGAAGAAAGTAGTCCAGGAATAAATGCTGGGCCTCCGGACACCCCCTCTGGTGCCTGATCACAGACACTGTTGTCATCTTCTTCCCAGACAGACAATTCTTCCTGAGACTTTAACAAGCAAACTCCTCAACGTGCAGGAGAGAAGAGTGTCTCGTCAGGATGGAGGGAGCGTAGGAGGAGGGGGAGAGGCTACAGAATGCAAAGGGTGGACTGACAAATGATTTTTTTACTCAGAAAAAAGAATACCCTGCTTTTATGGTAATGTAAAATAGGAATTACAGAAAGTAAAGTGTAAGTACTAGCTGGTGGGAGCAGCCCAGAGGTGGTGAGTGAGATTTGTATGTTTATCAAAGTGCCCCATGGGGTAAGACATGGAGGAGCTGTGACCTAGGTCAAGGTGAACCCACCACCCCAGGGGGCCTGGACTTCAGTTTTAGGGCCAGAAGACTTAATCTCTTCACCATTCCCTTTAATGTTAACAACTTAGGGGTGAGATTGTTTTACCTGTCAAATTCACAGGGTAGTTAAGCATTAAATTAGATATATGCAAAAGTGAATCATAAACAGAATAGCATTGTACAAATGCAAGGGTCTGCTGGATGGTTTCAGGCTCTTCTCTTGTTCTGCACCCTCCCACCCTACTCCCAATATAGCCACTTTTCCTATGGAAATTTTATACGCTAGAATATATGTATATGTGTGGTGCGTGTGTGCCTGTGTGCACACATGCAGGACATGACTGAAAAGTATGGCGAATGTCTGAATTAAAAGTCACACTGCCATTAATTCCCCCCCATCCTTTGCTTTAAACACACCTATCTTCTCATTCTTACCACTTTCTGAAGCAGTTCTGAGTCCTCTTTCATGAGGACTTTAGTGTACTTCAGTGTCTTTTTTTTTTTTTTTTTGCGCACCGGGGATTGAACTCATGACCTTGCACTTGCAAGGCAGGTGCTTAGACCACTCAGCTAGATCCCCAGCCCTACACTTCAGTGTCTTTAGTGCACTGTCATGGCTGCCTCGATGTCCCAAATTGATTCAAAAAAGTTTACCTTTCATGGTCATTTTGACTTTGGGGAGCAGCCAGAAGTAGTACTGTGCTAGATTCAGTGAATAAGGAGGATGAGGACCATAAGAATGTTTTTATGAGCCTGCCTTTCTGTTAGATAGCACTGGGCAGTAGCATTCACCTCGCAAAGACGCTCATGAAAGCAAACTTCCAAACTTCAGAAAGAGGCAAGAAAAAAAAAAAAGCCTGTCTCAAAAACACCAAAGCCAGACATGGTGGCACATTCCTGTAATCCTAGCACTCAGGAGGCTGAGGCACCAGGATCGTTGCAAGTTTGAGACCAGCCTGGGCTACAAAGTGAGCCCAAGGCTAGCTTAAACTGCATAAGACCCTTTCTCAAAAAGACAATACAAAACAAAACAAAACAAAACAAACCAAAACCCTGTCTCAGAAAGCGGCAAGAGCAATGGGATAAGTGTGTTTAAAGTGAGGGAGGTTTTTGAAGAAAATTTTTTGTGGGGCATTAATGGTGATGTATCTTTTACTGTAATAAATTTTCAAAATTTAAATATTCATTGTGCATGTTAGTTATAATGTGTGTTCCTGTGTGTGTTTCCTTTGAAAATAGAAACAATCTGAGATAGTGTGGCAGGTAGTGCTGTGGGCTTTACCAAGAGTAAAAGAGCACAAAGGCACTCCAGGACCACAGTGAGTCCTCTTTGCTACCCTGGGCAGCAGCAACTTGCAGTCCTTCCCGTGTTCCCTGCTGTGGGCTTGGAGTCCCTCTGCACAGCCTCTGTGCTGAGCTGGGCTGCTGTCTGCAGAAGGTGCAGTCCACCTGTGCTGTCTCCGTGGTGCCTGCAGTGTAGACCACTGCGGGTGTGAGCTCTAAGCACAGACCTTTGGCCTCTAAACTCATGGGCTGGCAGGGCACCAGGGACACAGCGTAGGGCTCAGTCAGCCTTCAAAACTAGGAATCTATTCAGGAAGGGAGGAGGTCAGAGCATTTGTAGGAAACTGATTTTTTTCAATGATCTGAGTATTTATAGAGAAAGTCAAGGCTGAGTGCACACACACATACAAACACAAACACACAGACACACACTCCTCAGACAAACACAACTCAGTTCTTGGCAACAGAGGGGCAACTGAATCTGCGGCTACTGGGTGAGCAGGGAGGGGAGGAGAATGGATGGGAATGTCTGGGAAGTGCAGCAGCCCCCTTCCAAAATTCACTGACTGGAGAGGAGCAGACAGGGGCTTCTCAAGGAGGGGGAGTGATCGGGACGGGGTAAGGGTGCATGGGGGAGATGGGGTGCTTAGATCAAAACTCTAAAGCGTCTGTTCCGTGCTGTTATTCAATGGTTCAGTGCATCAAAGGTTTATGCAAACATCAGGTCTCTTAATTAAGGAAAAATAATGACAAAAATTAAACAACACGTTAAAGACTAACTGCCAGAAGGCTTGCCTATAGATAAAGAGAGAAGATTTAAACATGCCAGGTAACAAAAGCCATGTGCAGGAACTGGTAGGAACTGTATAGGAGGAGGCAGCTCTTGGGAGGTGAAGGCTGCAGAAGGCCTGCATGCAGGGGCTGGGTTCTTTCTGAGGCCAGGGAGGGGGAGGCAGAGCAGGGCTGGAAAAGGGGGTGCTCAGTAGAGCGAGACCAGCCAGGTGCACCAGTCCATTCTCTGTGGTGGGTTATCGTGGAAGTGAGGTATTTACATGGAGCCTGCTTCCAATGCAACTGGGAGAGAGAGCCCAGGAGTTCTCAGTAGATTACCCAACCATGTGGCTCTTTAATTTTCCTAGAGAAAAGGGTAAGCAAGCCTTTGAGCATGATTGGTTCTCCTGTCCCAAAGGAACTGGAGCAGGGTAGGCTCTCTGTACAGGCTGCCGATGTTAAGTCTAAACAGCCCAGCCAACATGCAGATAGTCAGGTGGCCCTTGGGAGAGGGTAAGCTATAGCCACCGATGCGGCAAAGTCCCAGCCTGTAGTAGTGTTCATGTGGAGAGAATGCTTTTCCAAGACATTTTAGGGATAGAAAGGCAAGAGGGGGAGAGGTGGTATGGAGGTGAAAGTGGGGGTCAGAAGAGGTGTGAGCCCCAGCCCCTGCAGCTGCACAGTGTTGTAAAAAACCCTTCATTTTCTCACTCCATAATTCTCAGGGCTGCATCCTCCTATACAGTGTGAGTCATGCCAGGCTGATCGTAAGGGAGAGAGAAAAAGATGCAGCAATCAACACTTCAAAGGGAAGGCCTAATGCGTTGAAACAAACAAACCAAAAAGAAAAAACAAAAACAAAAAACCCCAAAAACTTAAAGCAACAATAACAACAAAAATCCTTTAAACCAATTATAACAAACAAATAAGAAAGGAGATTAAAAATCAGGAGGTGGGCAGGAGAAAATAAAAATGAAGGACAAAAATAAACAAGGGAGAGACAAATGGATGTTAGAGCAGGCACGGACAGTTAGGTCACAGACGCCATGTACTTACGTTTACCTCGGTGATTGCTATATCAACAATGCTACCCACAACAATCAAGGCGTCAAATGTATTCCATGCATCACAGAAATAGTGCTGCATGGGGCAGAAAAGCCGAGAAAGAGAGAGAGAGAGAGAAAAGGGGGAAAAAAAACCAATAACAAAGGAGAAAAACAAAACAAAAGGGAAGAGGGAAAATGAAAAAAAAAAGGCATGAAAGAAAGGAGAGAAGAGAAAAAAATGAGAAAAGAAAGAGGTTACGTGGGCATATTAAATACTCTCTTACCACTCTACAGTTCTGGCGGCTCAAACCTGGGCAACCTGGTTTTCGCAGGGTGGAGAGGCCTGACAAAAGCTGGGTTAGTTCCGAGGTGACGCAGGTTGGGGCCACCTGGGAGGGGGGCTGGGCGGCACCTCTTGCTGCACCGCCTCCTCCCTCCGCTGGGCTCCGTGCCCTTGGGCCTGGCGCAGCCGGGCAGAGCTGGGATAAGTGGAAAAAAAGGAGGACAAACTCCCACTTTTTTTCCCCACAGGACGACGGCAGGTTCAATAAAATGCATGACCGGAGGCGGGTAAAACAAGGAATGAAAAAAAACCAAAAACATAAAAGAGGTAAAGAGAGAGTGAGAAAGAGAAAGGAATGGTGGAAGCAGAAGAGGTGGAAGGAGGAGGTTTCCTGGGGAGGGCAGAGTAATACTCACATTAGTCTCACTGAGAATGACATCAATTATGCTCCCAATCACGATGAGGAAGTCAAAAACATTCCAGGGATCACTAAAGTAACCCTACATAAGGGAGGGGCAGGCAGGACGGGGATTGAAAAGGATTATTAGACAGACAAGAACAGAGCAACATCACCCTCAGAATCATTGTCCAGGCACCTGTGTGTCGTGCTGCTGGGAGTTCCACGTGCCCTCGCGCTGGTGGGGAGCCTGGGAGCCCAGGAGGGAAGGGACCAGCAGGAAAACGCCGGCCTGCCCCCACTGCCCCACCTGCCCTTTGTTGCATGGCCTCCATCCTGCAGCTCCATCCCAGCTCCCCCCACCTTCCAGAGGTCCTGCAACTTCCCAGAAGGGGTGGGAGTGGGTGGGCGTGGCAGGCCCTGCAAGTCACAGCACTGCAGGGACCCAGCTAGGGTCCCTTTAATCACCATCCCAGCATACCCTACACCCCTACTATGAATGGAAACATCAGGGAGACTGTGCCTCCCTACAGGTGCCAGGCTGTGGTTCTATGGGTGATGCTGGGAATGGAGAAGGCCCTGAAAACTGCAGCAATCAGTGTGGGCCAGAAGGATGGCCAAGTGATCTGAGCTCAGAGTTAACCACAGGACCACTAATGAGGGCAGCATCCATACTAAGCTGGACTCTATGCAGATGGAAGCGGGCCAAACCTTGTTCCTATGCTAGACATGCCCCAGCATCTCCAAGCCAGTTCTGCCCTGGCAAGGGCTTTCCTAACCGAAAGGACACAGAGTCAAGGTCATTCTCAGTCTGGTAGTGGCCTATGTGGCTCTAGGTGGTGCTGCTGGCGGTGTCTTCTAAGCACCTCCCAGGGGTCTTTCCCCACACCATCCTTTTGATGAGGGTCCCACTGCAACGCAGATGCTCCCCAAAAGTGAGTGACATTATCAAAGACTTTCCTGGACACAGGTTTGATAGGGGTGGGCTAGGAAAGGGAATGGGGACATTGGCTTCTTTGAAAGTAAATGACAGGCATTAGGGTCACGGAGACTCTATCACAGGAAGACAAGACCAGTGTCCCGCCTTTACCAATTTTTCCAGACGATATAGGTTTTATATGCCACATTTGGAGAAGGAAAGGGATGAATATTCATGAAAGGTTTTTTTTTTAACATACTTGGACACTGGCCAACCAAGGAACAGGCTCCGGACGCCCCAGAGGGTCCTGGACTCTTGGACGGGCAGAGGAACAGCACACAGGGTTCTTGGGTCTGGCCCATTTGCCTCCCTGGGAGGTGTGGGGCTGAGAGAGCTACAGTTCAGGAAGCCCCAGCAACACGATGGGCACGCTCCCCCTGAGTGGAGCAGAAAGGACCTAGTACTAGAGAGTTTTATGAAAGGACATTTGTCCCTATGTTTTGGGCAATGTTCTACAGTGGGGACAAGATAGGGTTGGCCACATTGTTCAGCAGAGCCAGCATTTTCCTGTTCTCTGAGCTCAGGGAGATGGAAATCTGGAGGTTGGTGGGGGAGCATGAAAGCAGAAGTTCCCAACCTTTCCTTAGCAACCTCAAAGGCTGCCAACTCTCTTTTTTAGTTTTTACCCACAACGGCCATGCCTGCGTGCTCTTCTATTTGCTCCTGGCTCTGTCCAGCCCCCTTAACCTCCCTCCTTCCCAGCCATGCCGTCTTTGCAGAGGGACTGCATGACAGGCTGCCCTAGGGCTGTTATTCTTAGAGTGGGAGGTCAGGTCACCGGGAAAGGGGCCTCTTGGTTCCCAGGCATTTTTGCCAAAAGCAAACAAATGCCACCTTGGAGACTTTGGACAGGCAGACTGGAGAGCAGAGGTTGGCCAGGGCGTGGCTTAGGTGAGCGTCAGCTTGAAGTCATGGCCCTCTTTTCGGCTTCTCAGAGTATTTTTTTTTTTTTTAAATTTACCAGAGCCTTTGAGGCAGAGAGACTTCTCTTCCCCAGTTAAATCACACATTCTGAGCAGGAAACAGGCAGCTGCCTCCTGAGTTCTCAGATGTCATTCACAGGGCAAAAGAACACTGATTTGGAGGGCAGGGAGGTCAAGAGTGATGGCTTGAAAAAACTATACTCGTGTGTGTTTTAAAATTAGATTTTGGAAAATGCTGGGACTACCTGGCTATGAATACCATCTTTGTGGATTAGAGCTAGTTCAGATGGGAAGTGGGAGGCTGGGAAGGAAAAAGGAGAGGAGCAGGAACAAGAGCAGAACCCAGTGCAGACCTAGAAGATATGGTAAGCAAACATTACTGGGGTGCAGGTCGGGAGGAGAGGCAGAAGGGTGGTCAACAAAGGACAGTGAACTGGAATCTTCCATTCAGCAGAGACCTGAAACAAAACGGGTGAGGGGCCATGGTCTGCAACACCTCTGAGAGCAGAGAGAGGGGAAAGAGGAAAGGCAGAGTGTAGAGCAAAGGCGACACGTTGAAACCAGAGACACACATGGTAAGACCGCTGGCGCACACCAAAGAAGCGACCCTGTCCACCTCCAGGCTGTGCACCCTGCTCACCCTTCCTCTTGATTTCTTTTTCTTTCTTTCTTTTTTGGTGCAGTACTGCAGGTGGAACCCAGGGGCATCACACTGAGCTACATCTCCAGCCCTGTTTAGTTACTGAGACAAGGTCTAAGAGTCTAAGGTACCCAAAGTGGGCTTGAACTGGTGATTCTCCTATCTCAGCACCCCGGAGTCATGAGATTACAGGCCTGTGCCACCAGGCCTGGCTGTCTTGGATTTCTTCGTCTATGTGCAGACCGGAAGTAAGCACAAGACAGTTCTTTCCTCGTGGGCCACAGCTCTCTCCTAACCTGGCTCCACACAGGCTCCTACTGACGTGGTGGGTTCTGTTGGGATTAATGCGTCGTGCTTATTCTTGCCCTTACTGGGCTGTGCCGCTGCAGCTTTTGGTTGATGATGGTGTTCGATGACAATATACCTAGTGACCCTCTACAGTCTGTAGAAACTACCGCACTCATTGTTGCCAGGCGCCTGTGGGCCTAGCCCTGAGGAGCCTCACACACAGCTGGACTGGATGGGGAAGGAGCACTGGGAGGGTGGACAGAGTCCCTTCAGGAGGCAGCATTCCCCCTACCCAAGTACCCACCCACTCACCCACCCATCGATTCACCCACCTCACCATCCCGCCGTCCCACAGCCCATCAGTCCTCAAACTGGACCTCGAAGATGCTTTGGGGCCCAGTTTTCAGGTCTCCATTCCCTTTGTCAACCTCTTCCTCCCCCTATTTCAATAGCTGCATCTTCCCGCCAGCTCCACACCCAAACCCAGACACAAAGCCTGTAGCCATCATTTTGGTGAACAGGCTGTCCAACAGTGACACCTGGCTAAACCCCGATGCGGGTGGGGCCTGGCGGGAGTGAATTTTTTTCTACACTTTCTGGAGGGTAAGAGCTTGGTTCTTGCTTTCTCTCCCTCTCAGTCTCTCTCTCTCTCTCTCTCTCTCTCACACACACACACACACACATTCACACCTGTTCTTGCCCACCTCCTCATTTGCTGGAAACCATTGATGATTGTAGTTTGTGGGTATAATAGTGAAGGAAGGGTGGGAAAAACTTGGACACTTTATTTTTTTACAAAATCAGTTTGACTCAGGGCCATGTCCTAGCTGTCATCCCTTCTTTCTCTGGTGACTAGGTTCCAAATGGTGGAGGAGTCAGGGCCGGGAAAAAGGTTTTCCTGACTCTCCTTGAAGTGGCAAACCAAACCTCTTAGGGTTCAACTCCTCAGAGACAGACAGGACAGGGCATCCAGAGGCGTGGGGTCAGCACAGCTGGAAGCCTTTTCTTTGCCATCCCTAAATTCTTCAGACTGTGTGGGTTTCCCCTTTCAAGTCCCGGCCTCTGGGGAGGAGCTTAGAGGATGGGCCCCTGTGCTGGCCATGCCAAGGAAGGCCACATGCAGTCACCAGGCTGATGAGCAGCCACTTCCCTAGCCAGGATCTATTCTGTTGCTGCTGAACCATTGCTTGGTGACTGGTGGGCTGAGAAAATGTAACTCTACTTGATATTAGTGTCAGCAAATCACCATTAGGAAGAAAAATGGCTGAAAACACATTCTATGATGACTTCACATGCATGAGCATTTTGGATTTTCTTCTCCTTTGGATTATCTGTTCCCTGGTTCAGCTCCATTACCGGGGACAGACCAAGTTAAAAGATGCAGAGGAGTGGTTGAGTGCGTGATCCTCTGGGGCTACTCTGCCCCTTATTAGCAGGTAATTGTGTTAGTCAGCTTTCTGTTACTATGACAAAAATACTTACAATAACTTAATAAGGAAAGGGTTTATTTTGGGCCAATGTTTTAGTCCCTGATTATTTGACCATGTTGCTTTGGGCCTGTGGTGAGGCAGAACATCCTGGTGAAGGAGGCTTGTTTACCTCATAGTATCTGGGAAGCAAAGAGAGACAGGAAGGGCTGGAGTCCTAATAGTCCCTCAAAGATGACCTAATTTTCTTCTATTTGGCCCTGTCTTCTAAAGATTCCACCACTTTCCAATAGTACCATGGGCTGGTGACCACAAGGTAACACATGGGCCTTTGGGGGACATTCAAGATGCAAAACATAGCAATAACCTTGAGCAAGTAACCTCTCTGTGCCTCAGTTTTTCCATTTAGGAAACTGGATCAATCATAGGGTTAAGGTGAGGATTATATGAGATTATACATGCCAAGCATGTAGAACTGTGCCTTATCTGAAGCTCTAGATAAATATTAACTGCAGCCATCATTCACTAGGGTTGATCTGCCTCCCTCCTAGTTAAGAAGGATTCGCAAA